>CM061063.1:256222442-256383540 GCA_030762895.1 Sophora flavescens | reverse complement strand
GGAACCACTATACTAACTAAAATGATTTACTCAAAATTTAAAATTAATTATATATAGTTTGAGTTTAATTTTGATTTCGTCCTAATTAGCATTTTTCCACATATCTAAAGTTGTGCTAGTCATCCACGTGTTAGCATCTTCTTGTTCATGCTCTTGAGTCTGAACAATAGATTTATAGTATTCATTACGAAGGAAGTTATGTACATATGTTAACACAAGCTCTACTTGTGTCTTAAATAGAAATGGAGACACTGACTTAAAAATTGTGAACCACAATTTAAAAATCCCAAATTATTAGTCCAAATTTTTTAAATCCCAAAAATTATCTTGATTTCAACCCACTCGGGCCTTCATATGGGTTTAAAACGAGGGGAAAGAATAGAGTCCCAAATTATTATGGAGAAAGAAAATAAAAATCCCAAAAACCATGTAGCCCTCTACTAGCCGCATGAAAGTACATGGATTCTTTTTAACCTAGATTATAATAGTAGCGCTATCAATATACACATAAATGTCAAGAAACTTTCTTACCGTAGGAACAACAGAATGTGCCACGTGTTGGTTCTTTGGAACCATTTACTGTTGACTAACGAATGGCTCGTGCCAAAGTGCTAGGTCCTTCTCTCTTCTCTCTTTTCTCGTCCGATCACTCAACCCTCTTGGACTCTCTCTTCTCTCTTTTCTCGGCCACTTGTTCTCTCTTTTTCTCGAAATTTTCCTTCCCTAATCCCTAACGCTACAGTGCAAGGAGCGGCCCCGCACTGGCGCCAAGTCCTTTGCAGTCGCGATCGGATTGGAATCGAGGTGGGCGGTGAGAGATCTGGTGGTGGTTTGGTGCGTGCTGGCGGCGTCGAGGTGGAATACACAAGCCCGGCGATATACGGTCAGCGGAGACGGATCCGGTGGGTGGGCTTACGGATCTCGCGGCGACAGTGGTGGCATCGTGCGTACAGACTCAAGTGGTTTAGGGTTTCATTTTTCTTACATTAGGTTTCCTTACGTAGGTTTCTTCTCTTTTTCTCCTCCTCATTCTCTCTTTTATACGAATTTTTCTTCCCTAATCCCCACCCTTCTACAGTGAGGAAACGGCACCTGGCACAGTGGTGGAGAGGTCCTTTGCATGCGACCGGATTGGAATCGAGGTGTGGGCGGTGCGAATCGGTGGTGGTTTGGTGCACGGGAGCGGCGACGAGGTGGAAGTGCAGCGGCGGCGATATACGGTCTTTGGGCCGGATCTCTGTGGGTGGGCTTACGAGATCTCGCGGCGGAGTTGGTGGTACTGATGTTGGCTTACTCATGTTAGTGGTTTAGTGTTTTATTTTTCTTCCATTAGGGTTTCCTTACTTAAGGTTTCATTTTTGTTCCTTCTTTTTAATCCCAAACCTTAATCTAACATAGAAATATGAGAGCCATAGAAATTATTCTCCTATTCTTATATCGCTTCTTGAGTCGATGATGTCTTATTCCTTTTTCGTCGCCCGGGTTATGGTTCTACCATTTCATATTAGTAAGGTATCCACCGGCTTTCAAGTCGAGACCCTTGAGCAAAACCATTTCGTTTGAATTTTATTTTCTTAGCTGATTTTGTTGTTTCCATTTTCATCTATTTTGTTGTTTCCATCTTTTGGTCCTACATTGATTAATCGGTTTTTATGCTTCCCCTTATATCTATGGATGAATCTTTTAAATTGTCTATTGATCCTAAATTACTCAATTTATATTTAAAAAATTATTTGGTGACTTATTCTATTTCCCATTGCATCTCGCATCTTAGATCGTGATTATCTTCTTGGGTTCATGAATTTGGGTTTCATGTTGAACTTGTGAATGTTCTAGAGTCATATGCTTACTACTTTATTATTTAAGAACTTATGCACTCTAGCTTATGGAATTATCTTTTTCTCCGTCTTGGATTCGATAATTAGTAATATCTCATATTTTTCTCACCTCATTAGTTGAGTTTCAGTCTTAACCTCCACTTAGTCTACATATTTCGATCCAATGGGAGGAGTGCACTCAGTTTCCAGTGGGATGTGCTTTAGAATGAGTTACATTAGAATGGGGTTTAAGACATTGTTGATGGTTTATATAGTTTAAGTTTATATGAATGAACTACCAGATCAATGTTCATTGACTATGAATTCTAGGATGCACACACACCACATGCTAACCATGAGATCATTTTGCAGATTTTGATGAAACTCTGTATCTCATCAGTTCTGGTCTTTAAAACCATGTCTCAAAAATATTAAAGGTAAGCAACTTTATCAAACTTGGGCCACAGTTTTATGATTCTCTCATTAATGTCTTTATTTCTCCAGGTATTGACATGAATGGTATCATTCAATTAGACTACATGGTGGAAGCTTGACATAGAACCAAGCAAAATTGATTATCATCCAACTATGGTTGGTCTAAGGGTATGTTTTCTTTAGCTTTGCTTATTATTTCTCGTTAAATGATTTTTCACCGTTAAACTATGAAATGGTGATAACCTATTTTTTGTTGTTTATTTACATCTTCTATTTAGTCAATTGGATATGACTTTGCCCATGATGAATAACCCATCTATTTTATCTTTGCTTTTTTACTTTTACCACATCACCTTCAAACAACTAACAAGTGCTTTGGATGACAGAGCTATGGATGAAGTGGGTATGCCTTATTATTATTGTGTGAAGAGTATGACAAGTATGATATACTTTGATTTGTTCGAACATCTAATGTCGTGGGGGTGGTTTTTTGTCCGATACTAAGATTTGTCAGTTAAAGATCTATATATATCTTATAGGGGGTGATGGGTAGTTCAGTTTTTTGAATACTTTTTTATTATGTTGGTGCTTCCGAATGTGCCATTGTTGTCTAGTCTTTGTTATATTTTGCTCTTCTTTATGTTTGTGGTGATTCCATATCTTCCATTAATATTGTACGAGTATTTTTGCTATATTATATACATGTCCTACACCACAAGTCCTAACGACATTGAACAAATATTTGGTGCTAAACTTGAGCAATTAAGCACAGCGAATATAGATATTAGATAGATAATCTCAAACAAGTAGGAACAAAAAGGCTTTTACATCTCGGATGATTATATTTCTGTTAGACTAAACTATTCTAAATATGAAATCAATCTACCATTTGCCTTTCGAAAATAATAGAACTAGGAGAATTTTATGTGTTCATATAAAACAATAAAGATATCAATAGAGAATTTTATGTGTTCATAAAAATGGAATCTATCTAAGGAATTGATATATTGTGTTTCTTCAGTTTCATCTCTCTTAACCATTGCCTTTCTGTTTAGTTGGTGAAAGCATATCATCCTTCACATATCATTTTTGGCTTTTAGTTCTCAGGTGGTAGGGTGTTGGGTTTGTAAACTGGATCAATGCTGCAATTTCTGGTCTTATCTTTATTTGAATCTCCTCTTTTGTTTTGTTGGTGGTGACAAACATGAGTAAGTAAGAATTTTTGAACATACAGAGTATCAAATCACATCCTCCATTTTTTTTTGTTCAAAGCCTCTAGCTTTTTCATTTAAACATATATTCGAAGCCTGTGATATACTTCTTATTTGGTGTATTTTGTTGCAATTGATATCACGTGTACGTTATCGATTTGCACTTCAGATTGCTAGGTATTTGACACCCCATGCCTTGATTTTATCTGTGATTTTTTATTGTTGCTTCTGGGTTGTTATTATTAGATAAGACATGCATATAATTGATTCTAGGGGAAAGGATTGTCAAAAGGGACCAAATGCATTTTTGATATAATCATTCTCTGTTGTTTTTCCACTTGCTTTTGGACATTTGCCACAATGCATTATTATTGATTCGAAATTTTATTTGTAAAGGCACTTGGATGGGGACTTTCAAAGCTCAATCATCATCAAAGATCTCGGAATCTAAAGGCCTCAGAACTTTAGTTCCCTTGGTAAGAGCTTAAATTTATTGCAGATGATACAAAAAGGACTTGGCAAGTCTCCCATAATTTCATATCCATACTTATCTTTGGTTTTGTAATATCGTCGGTGCTTTAACATTCTTCTGGTACTTATTAATTATTATTAGTGCATTGTATTAACTAAATGATATTTTTCATGTTATTCATTAGGTGACAACCAGGAAGGATGTTTTGATTTGCAGTGTTCCAATACCAAGCTTCTACTCTAGGAGCCTCCTCCTCTTAAGGTGCGGTTAAAGAAGGTAAGTTTGCATGTCAGTCTGATTGCATGCAAGCCTTGTGTTATGGGAGTGGAATTGCCAACCGTTAGATAAAAAAGGGGCAAATAATTATAGTGGTACTTTACATTTACGTTATATTATACTTAAATCATAATTTTAATATATTATGAATATAAATTTTTATGTAATTAATTAATTATATATTTCAATTTATATAATATTTAAAATTGTTATAAAGATCGAATGTTGTAATATGATAAGTGGAAAAGGGGCTACCACTTTCCTAAAGTGCAAGGCACACTTTAGATAGTAGAGAGTGCGTAATAACCGGCAATAGAATGTGGGAGGGCTACGAAGGTGGTTGTTAATAATATAGCTAACCATGTAACTTGGACTTGCGAAAATTTTTTCATTTATTTTTACACTCCGGTTTCAATTTGACATTAAGTGGTTGATATTGTTTTGGTGTTCAGTGTGCATTGACAAATGCTTGAGATCAATTATCTTCATGCTCAAAAGGCATAACTTTGTGGAATCCCACCAACCCAACGAATACTTTAGTTAGGTAGGTGTCTTCTCTTGAGATTCCCTTTTATGACTAATGTCTAATGTAAGCAATTATTGTTAGTTTATTACATGTGAAATTCAAAGATTTAATACCATTTGTTGATCTTGACTGCAAGTTCTCATCCTTCATTTAAAATTTGAAACAAGAGAAAACAATCATCTGTCTCTTTGTGAAGTTTAGGATAACGAGAACATGCTTTTATAAATGGACTATTAAAAGATCTTTTTGCATAACTTTCTCTGTTAATTCTGTTCCAGGTTTTGAAACTTCTTAAAACCCCATTTTCTCTTTCATCATCTCCATCAATTTCTAATTAGATATGCCTCCTTATCCACTTCTTCAAAGAATAATCTATTTATGGTTCTTCCATGGAATTTGTTGCATCTGTTGCTTAATGTGTTGCTGCTTATTTTAGTTAAGTGCATGATTTAATGCTCTTCTATCGTTTCCAACATGGTAGCAGGTTTGTTTTTGACATCCCTTCCTCATGCTCAATGTTTCAATGTATTGTGGGTGCAATGAAGACTTGAAGGACCACAACAATTACAACTTTGAAAAAACATGTTGATGCATAATGCATGATTATGTTTACAGCTTTCTACATATTCTATATACTGTCATAGAAGTACTAAAAATTACATGAACAATTAAGAACCTCAGCATGCCCACTAATCATTAGGCTGATATGGACCCTCAAGGAAAACATCCTTGGGTACAAAATAACTTGGAAAAGATTTCATGCTCTTTTACCTTTTATTAAGGTTTGGTGAAAAAAAATAAAGGAGCCAACCTGGTAATCAGTTGTGAACAAAGGATGAAGTGAGATATGTGATTATCCATAAACTAACAATGATGAAACTGTAGCTACGAAAATGTTTAAAAAACTTAATCTTTGATACAACCGTACAACTGATGTTTATAATATATGTTATATTCAGATTTTAATTTGATGTAATCCTTACTACATGATTATTTGTTTATGTCCTGTTTTTTTGTTGGCATATGAGAAAGACAATGGCTGTCAATGTGTTAGTAAAGATGGAAACTATGGCTTTGGAAATAACTATTGCTTCTTAGCTGAATAGAAGTTTTGATATGCATAGACCAGTTTATTATTACTAGGAGCAGAATTTGTTTTTGCACAGCCTCAAAGATTAGTATTTAAAGGTGATATTGGGATGATGCAATAAGCTTCCCAAGTTCATCAAAACCCATATCTTGAGGCACTTGAAGATGGGCATGGTTGCTTTTGTCTTAAATTTGAGTGCCAAAATGAAGTTTCTCTTGCTCTCATAGTTTCTTCTATTTCTTTCACTCTTTTCTTATCATGTTAGTTACCTGTTTGTTTGAATACTTATGAGATATTTTGGAAATGAGCTTAAAAACATGTCGTAATATAATTATAAATTGATTTTTAGAGTTAGAGTATGCCCTTTTTCATGTTTAATACCCATGATGTCATTACCTCCATTGCTAAAGAGCTTGATCTATGAAAAGGAGTCATGTAATGAACAGATAGTAGTGTAGATATTTTGCCATTTTTATGTTATGCAATTTTGGTATCGATTTCATGTACAAATTAAAGTTGTTACATTTTTTCAATTAAAAAAAGTAAAGTTATTTAAATTTAATTCACATTGAAAATATATACTTAAAACTTGAAGTTTAAAAAAATGTTCTCCTTATGCTATCATTATGATGAAACTATCACTTTAGATGTGTAGAGACTAGAGATAGTATTACGCGATTATTATTTAAAATATTTTATGAGTTCTTTATTGTTATTGTTTTATTTGGAGTCAAGTAAAAAGATGAAAATAATATTAGGAAAAAAATTTATCAATCAATAAATGATGGTATTAGTTTCTAAAATAGTTATTTTATGCTTTGATAACAATTTAACATATTAACACACACACACACACACACACACACACACACACACACACACACACACACACACACACACACATATATATATATATATATATATGTGTGTGTTAAATAGAGTTTAGATGTTATGTATTGACAGTGTAATGTTTTTTTTTTACACTATCAACCAATTAGAAATTATGACATCTGTGTCTCTTATGGTAATTAGGATAAAAGTCAGAAAATATATGCGTACAGACATGCCACTAAAGTGCAGACTTAAGCATCTTAAACATGCCATTGAAGTTTACAAGTGTAACATACATGTTTTTTAATATGTTCCTTATTCAATTTACTGTTTCCCATAGCTTTGAACACTGTTTCCCTTTGTCAGAAAGAAAAGTCTTTTCCTGCTATCAAAAAAAGAAAATAAAAGAAAAGTACTTGCCACTAAAGTATGTTTATGAGACATGCCACTAAAGTGTGCGTGTCTGGACATGCCACTAAAGTTTACAAGTGTCACATACATGTTTTTTAATATGTTCCTTATTCAATTTACTGTTTCCCATAGCTTTTAACATTGTTTCCCTTTGTCGAAAAGAAAAGTCTTTTCCCTCGTCAAAAAAAGAGAAGAAAAGAAAAGTACTTGCCCACGTTGTTGCTCTTACACGTTGCGGGTTTTGCTTACACGTTTCTCGCCTTGCCTAACCTTGTCTTTTAGACAGTCACTCTTCTCTCAAAAGCAACCTCCCGCAGAGGGGACACTTTGAAAATTACTGGATCCATATGTTGCCTTCCAAGAGAGACGATCCGGTTTCAATTTTTGCGCAAAGTTGGGATCAAGTGCAGCAGTTAAAGACCTTTTTTAGTCAACAAAAATGTGAAACAAGGTTATGTTACCCATTTTTTTAGCTGATATCATTCATAACTTTTTCAACCTTTCTTTGACATAATTTTTTTTAAAGCTCCAGCGAGTTCTAAATCACTGATTCCTAAGCTGGAACACAGGTCTAAGCTAACCAACACCCCTTCTACTGCATTATCTTACATAGGGTTATTTTTATATTTGTATTTCTTTAACTTTTTATTATTTATTTATACTTTTTTTCCTTGGCTTTACTGGGCTAAACTCTGTTTTGTCTCATATTTAGTTGTATTTTTTTTGGATCTAATTTCAACGTGTTTGTGTGAACTTGGTTATCTGTGGTGTAGCAGTTATCCCTGGTAAAGTTGCATTTTAAGGGTAGGTTTAGTTGTAGGGTACATGCTTTTAAATAGCTGTGGGTTTGTGCTTACCCTCCCATGGACATGGAGGCTTGGGGAAGAGGGAGAGAGAGTGGTTTTTCTATGTAACTATCCCCTTTCGGAGGGGTTCGTATGCTATGTCCCATCGTGACTGAGGTAGACGGCTGAGAGGATTGCTTATATGTTGATCATTACCTATTTTTGTTGATTTCCTCCTCCTAATAGGTCATGATTTCCTCATACTAATAGCTCATGAGTGTTTTGTTACCATCCATGCTTTGTTGAGTTTGTTGTTTGCATGCGGCACTAAATATTATAATCTAGTCTTAAGTCTAATTATTTACTCTCATGCTTATTAACACATATATTAGTAATGTATGATTACTTTGTATTATTGATTTGATTGGTCACCGCTTCCGATGTCCTGCTTTTTTAGGATTAGTATGTATTAGTATTAGTATTAGTATTAGTATGTATATGTATATGTATGCTTCTGATGCTTCTGATTTTGAGTGATGATTGATCTTTAGTTCGTTTTTAAACCTAAAACTTCCCTCTTTTTTTCCCAAGATTTTGAATTTCGAATTTTATATATTAGTAGTGTATGATTACTTCTTATTATTGATTTGATTGCTCATTTGCTTCCTCGATGTCGAGTTTTTAGGATTAGTATGTATTAGTATTAGTATTAGTATGTATATGTATGATTCGATGCTTGATTTTGAGTGATGATTGCTCTTTAGTTCGTTTTTAAACCTAAAACTTCCCTCTTTTTTCCCAAGATTTTGAATTTCGAATTTTGCATCTTTGGCTTGTCTTGTGGTCTATAAAAAGTGGAAGGCATTGGTTATGTTTCATCACCCGGCTTTAACTTCTCTTGGTTAGTCTAAACCGAGAATTCCGTTAGTTACTATGGCTGTAAACTTTGATCAACTTAGTAAGATTCGCTTAATAGGGAGTGTGTGAGGTTGAAGGTGCGTGTGGCTAGGATGTGGACAGTCCCGATGTTCAATAACCCTACCCAAACCAGCTCTCTCGAGTTGATCCTTCTTGATCAAGATGTAAGCTATTTTTTCATGTTGATTTGTTGTCTTAAATTAATCATTATATGCCCATTTAAACAATTGTCCTTTCCTTCAAGGGAGGGAAGATCCAGGCAAGTGTTAGGAAGCCTCTTCTCTACAAATTCAGCCCTATGTTGGAGGAGGGTGCTGTCTACAAAATGGTCTACTTTAATGTTGTCCCTAATAATGGAAATTATAGGGGGACTCACCATGAATTCAAGTTGGTCTTCCTTTTTAAGACTACCGTTGTGAAGATGGAGGATAGCTCAATGCCTGAATTTGGGTTTTCCTTCATTCCTTTTAATGAGGTTGTCAATTTGGGTGAAAATCATGAATTTCTAATTGGTGAGTTTACTTCATTTGTGTTTATATTTTCCATTTGAAGGCACTTTTAATACCATCGAATATTCTTTCTACACTACTCACTCTTTTTTATTGATGTCTGTCGTTGTTATTTGCAGATGTGATTGGTGTGTTGACTGAGGTCTTCCCAGAAAAACAGTACGAGAAAGATGGGAGGTTAACTAATATGGTGGTCATGGAACTCACAGACTCTACGTTAATATTTAACCCTTACCATTTCTTTGTATTCATTTTTTTCCTGTCCAAAACAGTTCTTGCTTCTAACTTTGGTTTTGTGATTACAGTGGAAAATTAGAGTGCGCTCTGTTTGGGGATTATGTTGACCAGCTGAGGAGTTTCGTTAACCAGGGGGGCAATGTGTGTAGGTTATAGTTATACTTCAGCTTGCAAGAGTTAAGAGCTTTAGGGGTGGGTGTTTACTCCACAATTATGAATTTCTTCCTACTTTTTGCCTTTACATTTTCTCATTTTGATTCAATTTATTGCACTTCTAACTGCTGCTTTCTTTCTTTTTTACCATTAACAGGACACATTGGTATACAAAACAGTATCAATGCCACCAAGCTCATGTTTAACCCTGACATTCCAGCTGCTCTTTCTTTTAGAAACACGTAGGATACAATACTTATATGAATTGCTGCTATTCTTGCTTTTGCATTTACGTATTTTTTCATTGTCCCAGTTTTAAATAACAATTCTCATTGTATGTAATTAATTATTTAAGGATCGTTGAACATGGTGTGATCGATGTTGAACCACTTTGTGTTATACTTGACAACTCAAGGGAGGGTCTTGAGTATGATTTTATGAAGCTTCACCCCAAAAAAATTGTTGCGCAGCTTAAAGATATACAGGAGGTTGTCATGCTTATTTTTTCCCTGTGTTAAACTTCTCTTTTCTTAAAGTACAGTTTCTATGTATATGGTGTGCACTTTTAACATAATTTCTTATTTCCATTCGTTGTTGCCTACTATTATTAGGATGGACTGTTCATTGTCTTAGGCACTATTGTTGACATGGTTGGTGATGGGGACTGGTTTTACCTAGCATGTAAATGCAACAAATCTGTATCCTTGTGCTCTACGGTTTATTTTCGTGATAACCGTGATGTGCCCGTACTTCAAGTATCTCCCCAGGTTTTTATTTATTTAAAAAGCCTTTATTTATGTCTACCTTTAATACCTTATTACTTTTTGAGGTGGAAAACTCGACCTTTTTTATCCCTCAGGTTCAAAGTGATTGTAGAGGTTGTTGATGACTCAGGAACAACTATTTTTGTCCTATTCGATCGTGATGTTATCTTGCTATTGAAAAAAACTTGTGAAGAGCTTCTTATACAGTCTTTTGAAGTACATATCATTCATTTTTTCCTGCCTCATTAGTTTAGCGTGATTCAATGACTGATATAGTCTCATTTGTTGTTTTATTTGGTCTACTGGTTTGCCTCTGACTCTCTTTTTTTCCTCTGTAGTTTCCAACAGAAATAGGATTCCCTCATTTAATTGCAAATCTAATTGGTAGGCGTCTGCTGTTTAAGGTTGAGACAAAGGCTCATCAAAATGTGCACTATGAAACTACTTATGCTGTGAGGAGGATATGTGATGATGAACACATTGTTGCTATGTTTGACATGTGTGGTGGAGACAACACTCCCATTAAGGCAACTTTTGCTCCTGCATTTCCAAATGGGGAAGACCTTTGTAGATCTTGAGGGGTCATCCTCTGTAAGTAGTTTTGTTATCTTCATTTCTATTCTTTCTGCATTTTCTTTCATTTCACTTATCTTAGTTAAATTCAAATCTTTCTTCCATCTTTATTTGTCAAAATGATCAGGCCATACCATGCATTAGTCAATATACTCCTACCTCCCTTGGAGCGGATTTCCCTCCCTCTGCTTGGAAACTTACCCCAACAAAGAGGTGTCTTGAACCTGAATTTCTGTCTTCTCAACTTGAACACCCAAGCAGCAAGATGAAGAGTGTTGTTGTCATTGAAGATGTTGACCAAGCTGAACATTCAAGTGCCAAGTTGAAGAATGTTGTTAATGTTGAAGAAGCGGACCAACCAACTTGTCAGCTGGTTGCAGTGAAGATTGAAAAGGATTGAGGGTTATGACACATGTGGAGGGTATGATTAATTTGAGTGGGTCTACGGGATTTATTATTTTCTTTATAGTAATTGCATCAGGCTCCCTTAGACCATTGGCTGTTTATTTTGGGATCATTTGTTCCTTATGCTTTTGTGAGGTGCAACTGCTTTGTTCTTGGATGTCCCTCTGTTTTGGCTTCCAAATACAAACACATGTATCCTCATCTTATGTTTTCTATTTGAAGTTTGTCTAAGTTAGGGGTGTCTGTAGGTGTTGAATGTTGCAGACGTGTTAAGTTATTTAGTACTAATGTTATTCCTCATTCCTATACATATGAATGTTAGTGGAATGGAGTATGGTGTTAAGTTGTGTACATCTATGCATGTACTAAGCTGACTTCTAATCAACTTTTTATATTTATGAAAGTTGCTTCTCTCTTTCCATGTTGATGGTCCTGTCAGTATGACTATCACCTATGTCTAACTTGCTTTTATTTTGGGTTAGCTTTATTTGCATATGTGTGGCCTAACCTATTCATAATTATGTTGAACTACCATTATGGTACAACTTACTACGAAAGTCCTTATATTTTTATTATTAAAGTGGAACAACCTTTATTTTTGTACAATAATGACTTTCTCTTAGTGTCAGTAATGATTGGATGTGTATGTTATTCATTTTCAATCAACTTTACCCCTTGAGATTAACTGATTCAGGTCACCAAACTATGATAGGTTACTTGAGTCTTTTGATAGCTTGAGTACATGGCTTTTTGTATATTGTGTCCTTTGATAGGTTGAGAACATATTTGCTTAACTACTATATTTGCTCATATTAGGCATCTTACAGTCCGGAATTCTTTCCTACCTTATTGTGTAAGTCTCTTGTCTCTATTGATGACTTCCTATAGTGTACTTGTGATCTCTGTGTTTATTAGATTTTCATGATGGTATATATTTTTTTCCATATGTTCCAAGTTGCTTTGTTGCATAATAATTTGTAAGAGGAAAAAATAAAGGTCTTTCTTGAAGTCAATATCCGGAACACTAGATAGAGTAATTCTAATTGCACCATGGATATTTTCGATTACCTATTAATTATTACCTAACTTTTTGTTGTTGCGCGAATTACTACCTAACTTAGATCATTGGTGCTAGGAATATAAAAAAAAATGCACACCAGTTGGCTTGCAAAGCATTATGGGCAGAATAACTTCTTATATGTTATGTGAAACAAAAGATGAATGGTCACCTTTTGTTTCTTTTACAAATCTGGGAATAACGCACACTTCAGAGAAGAAAAATTCAACTTTATGGTTGACTAACTATTGATATAGTATTTATGAATTTCGATAATTTTATTTATTTATTTTCATTATACTGAATTCCTCAATAATGCACCAAAGGTTGTTGACCCCCTTCACAAATTCTTTCACTTAACAAAACAACTTTTTAGACGAATCCACCCATTACTCATATTTGGAAATTAAAAGGAATTTTTTTTTCTTATGGGGTGTTTATTGTATAACTACTGAATTTATTCTTTTTCTAAATTTATGTAATCTTAGATTGATTTTTGTGATTACTCTTTTGTTCTATTTGTATTTTTATTTTCAGAATGAATAGTTCTGAAGGTAGCCAGCTCAAAGGAAACTACAGTTCTGCCGGAAAAGATGCTAGGAAAAGGAGAATGACTTTGATTAGGGAAAAGAAAAAAAAGGCCGCAATGAAAATACAGGTTTATATGCATTATCCTAATAATCGTCTTAGTTTAATGTTGGTATTTTACACATTAAGATCATGACAAATAAATTTTTAAAAAAAGTGTATAGTTATATATATTTATTTATTTTGCAGTCCCATTATTTGATAATGAGTGTAAAGTACCATTTCACACTCAAAGAGATGTGCCATCGAGTAGTAATGTAAATCCTTTACGTTCTATTGAAAATGGTAAGTTTTAACTAACTTTTTACTATCTTTTTTATTAGTTATGAGCACCAACTAACACATTTCAAAAGGATTGCTTTTTCATGAATTTAATGGTCGCTTGGCTTTTAAAAAAATATTTAGATTTGGACTATGTAAATGGGATGCGTCACCCGTTATCTGATCTACCACAAACAACTATACATGGCGATACTTTTCGAAGAAGGAGAAGACTTGATTTTAATATTATACCAGGTATTCTTTCTATTTTTAAAGAACACAACGTGTATTTAATGTTTGCGTGTTTGAAATCTTACTTTTTCACATTACTTTTATTTGATATTGTGTTATGTTTATAATATTTATTAGATGTTCAAATCTCAAACAATGATATGAATGTTGAAGTTGAGGGGAATAGCTTATTTGTTGAAGGTGAAAAAGAAGGTATTGATTTTTATTATCTTACATTTGTATATCAATTTATTCATATGTATTTTATTGTATCTTCTTATTTAGAATTTATTTTTCGTCAACCAAAATGTTTGTTGCCCTAGGTTATTTGGATTTTGGACGTATGGATTATTGTTGCCAGTATTGTGGAGCTTTGGTTTGGTTTGAAGAACGTGCGGAGAAACGTAGGACTTCTACTGGTGTTGCATTCTCAATTTGTTGCATGAAAGGGAAGATTATGTTACAATATTTGTCTAGACCACTCGACTTACTTTGGAACTTGATCCATGGTTTTGATTCAAGAAGTTCTCATTTTCTTCAAAATATATGTACTTACAATAGTATGTTTGCATTTACCTCAAGGGGGGTAAGGTTCAAACCGTTGAGAATCTTTGGTAATGGGCCACCGCAATTTATTGTTGATGGACAAAATTATCATCGAATAGGTGGTTTGTTGCCTATTGATGGGCAAGTCCCTAAATTTGCGCAACTGTATATATATGACACACAAAATGAAGTATCAAATCGAATGTCACATTTCAGGTAATAAAATAAAGTTTCCTATTCTATTTTTCTTTATTAGAGTATTATTAGTGTTCACCATGATATGTGATTATTGAATGTTATTGATATAGTTTGCCTATTTATTTTGGCATGTTGTACTTTATTTCTTTTTTGTACTCCAACTAACAATATTAATTCTTGCCTCATTATATATATGCTTGAAATAAATTGTTTTTATGTTGTGGCAACATTAGTTATCACATAATTAAAACCCATACTATTTAAGAAAACCTAAATCATCGGAATCTGTTTGAGTCCGATAGTGATAAAAAATGCTTGATCCATCTTTGGTGAAGGATTTAATGGAAATGATAGATAAGAATAACAAGCTAGCAAAGTCTTTTAGACGTGTTAGGGATGTTATTGAGGCTGATGAAAATGCTCTTGTATCCATGAGATTGTTTGAAGCCGACACTGTTAACTCCGTATATATACTTTACCAACCGTGGATGAGGTAGCTGCGCGATTGTCGGTGGATCGGGATTCCGTTGATCGTGGTAGAGATATCATTCTACGTACGTGTGATGGTGCTTTTCAACGGATTTATGAGACACATGTTTTATTTATTCCTTTGCAATATCCATTGTTGTTCCCATATGGAGAATATGGTTATGAGGAAGACATTCCATTAATTGTGAATGCCACGTCTCATCGCACTTCATCAGAGGACTAGCGTTTCTGTTAGAGAGTGGATTGCATTTAGGTTAATGGAGAGAACTTTTGAAGACACTATATTGCTGAAAAGTAAGAGGTTATTCCAACAATTTATTGTTGATTCTTACTCAATGGTTGAGGCAGAAAGATTGCAATTTATTAGACGCAATCGAATATTATAAGATGTGATTTTTGAAAGGCATAGAGGAAGCTGTTGATAGAGGTGATGGACAAGCAAATTATGTTGGAAAGCGTATTATCCTTCCATCTTCCTTTACCGGTGGTCGACGATATATGTTTAATAATTGTCAAGATGCTATGGCGATATGCAAGAGATATGGTTACCCAGATTTATTTCTAACCTTCACATGCAACCCAAGGTGGAATGAAATACATCGATTTATTCTTGAGAAAGGTCTTACAACATTCGATCGTCCAGGATATTGAATGTAGGGTGTTTCACATTAAGTTGGAACGATTATTGGTTGATCTTAAGAAAGAGCAATTCTTCGGAAAAGTTGTTGCAGGTTGGAATCCCACAAAACCTACAATGTAGTTTTGTTTTTGGGTTTCCATACAGTAGAAGGTGTCTTATTTATAAATTTAACAAACTTAATTTATTTTGGGTGTTTCTGTAGGCATGTATACTATTGAATTCCAAAAAAGAGGCTTGCCACATGCGCATATAATATTGTGGCTAGAAGATAAGGATCATTTGCAAAGTGTGGACTTTATTGATTCTATTATATCAGCTGAGTTACCAGACAATAACAAGTATCCAGAGTTACATAAAGTTGTGACAAATTTTATGCTTCATGGACCCTGTGGTCATCTTAAGCGTAACTCTCCCTGCATGAAAAATGGTAAATGTTCAAAGTACTTCCCTAAGAAATTTGTTGATTGTACAAGTTTTGATGATGACGAATATCCAATTTATAAGAGAAGGGATAATGGAATTGTTGCCACAAAAGGTGGTGTCCAATTGGATAACCGATATGTAGTGCCTTATAATCCGAAATTATTGATGAAGTTAGGGCCCATATTAATATTGAATATTGTAATAAATCTGATTGCATTAAATATTTGTTTAAATATGTTAACAAGGGTCCGGATCGTGTCACGATGGCTATCACTGCTGGTGTTTCTCCTCCTAATCAGAATGAAGTGATTGATGGGATTAAGGCTTATTATGATTGTCATTACTTGTCTCCGTGTGAGTCTGCTTGGAGACTTTTTGCTTTTGATATTCATCTAAGATGGCCTGCAGTTCAAAGGTTGACCTTCCACCTTCCTAAAGAACAGTTCGTGGTGTTCAACGATAGCGATAACCTTGATGATGTTGTTGATAGAAGTAAAAATAAGCAGACCATGTTTAAAGCTTGGATGGAAGCTAATCGCAAATACACTGAAGGTAGGGATTTGACCTATGGAGAATTTCCTTCAAAGTTTGTTTACCTAGCTCAGGAAAGGGAATGGCGTCCTAGGAAAAAGGGGCACATGATTGGTCGATTGAATTTTGTTCCTCCCAGGTCTGGAGAATCGTATTATATGAGGTTGTTGCTTAACGTTCAAAAAGGTTGTACCGATTATGAAAGTTTAGCAACTGTTAACAATCATAAATATGATACTTTTCAAGCCGCTTGCTCTGCCTTGGGATTATTAACTGATGATAAGGAGTTTGTTGATGGTCTACGTGAGGTTGCATCCTTGTCTTTCGGGTTATATATTAGGAGGCTATTTGTCACGTTGCTATTGTCTAATAGTCTTGAAAATCCTAAACATGTATGGGAAGAGACGTGGGAGGTGTTAGCTGATGGTATTCTATATGATAGAAGAAAAAGGCTGCAATTTCCAGGTAATGCATCTTATTTTTTAAAAGTACAATTCAGCTGACTTATTGTTTGGTTAAAAGTTTGTTACTCTATTTTAATTCATAATTATTAATATATATAAAATGATATATTGCATCTTGACTATGTTTGCTCATCTGTATCTATATAACCATGTTTATATGGTTGTAAATGTAGGGTTGATTTTGGAGCAAGAACAATTAAAAGTATTATGTTTGGTTGAGATTGAAAAACTATTGCATCTGAATGGGAAGTCTTTGAAGGATTTTCCTACCATGCCTTATCCTGATTGTCATGATTTGCCTGATTTTAGTAATATCTATATTGTTTGGGAGCTTCACTATGATAGAGATCAGATGTTTCATAGCCATGTTGAATGTTTGGGTCAACTAAATGTTGGGCAAAGGACAATATATAATGAAATCGTTGCTGCTGTGTTAAATGCTATAGGTGGTTTCTATTTTGTTGATGGTTTTGGTGGAATAGGCAAAACGTTTCTAAGGAAAACGTTATCTTATAGGTTTCGTTCTGAAGGTAACATTGTTCTTAATGTTACATCTAGCGGCATTGCTTCACTTCTATTACCTGGGGGGAGGACTGCTCATTCCCAATTTTCAATCCCTTTAATGTGCAATGAAGACTCATGTTGTAATATTAAGCAGAATAGCTTTAGAGCTGACTTACTTCGACAAGCAAGTTTAATAATCTGGGATGAGGCTCCTATGGTTAATAGGTGGGCTTTTGAAGCATTTGATAGGAGCCTTGGAGATATAATGAAGGTTGTTGGTGCAGATAATTTGGATAAACCATTTGGTGGGAAGGTTGTTGTTCTTGGCGGTGATTTTAGACAAATATTACCTGTAATCCCTAAAGCATGTAGGGCTGATATTGTTATGGCAACAATCAATTCCTCTATACTATGGAAACATTGTAAAGTGATGAAATTAACAGAAAATATGAGGTTGCGAACTAGATCAGATGTTGCTGATCTACAGGTAACCATGGAGTTTGCAAAATGGATAATTGATATTGGTGATGGGAAGTTGGGGATTGATAATGATGGTGAAGCTGAAATTCATGTCCCTGAAGAACTTTTTATCCTAAATTCTTTGGATCATATTGAAAGCATTGTCTCTTCCACGTATCCTAACTTGCTGGAAAATATCAATGATTACAAGTTTTTTGAGGATAGAGCGATTTTGGTTCCAACTTTGGAAATTGTACAAAATGTCAATAACTATGTCTTAGCTTTGCTACCTGGTGAGGCGAAGCAATACCTGAGTGCTGATACTATTTGCAAGATGGAGGAAACTAACGGCATTAACCCTGATTGGGTAACAACTAAATTTCTTAACCAGATCAATTGTTCAGGCCTACCTAATCACAAGATAATTTTGAAACTAGGAGTCCCAGTTATGTTAATGAGAAACATTGATCAATCTTATGGGTTATGTAATGGAACAAGGTTAATTGTCAGTGAGTTGGGTTCAAATGTTATTGGTTGTAAAGTAGCTACGGGAACTCATGCTGGGGAGAAGGTCTATATTCCTAGGATGAACCCGATTCCTTGATTCGGAATTCCTTTCCAATTTCGAGAGAAGACAATTTCCACTCATTTTGAGCTTTGCAATGACCATCAATAAAAGTCAAGGGCAAACATTATCCCATGTTGGCTTATATTTTGCCCCCACGAGGTTTTCTCTCATGGGCAACTATATGTAGCTATTTCGAGGGTTAAGAGTAAGGCAGGGCTTAAAATTTTAACTTGTGATGATCATGGTGAACCAACCTCTATTGTTAAGAATGTTGTTTACAAAGAAGTTTTCCAGGAAAATCGATGTATTCAAACTTATGCCACCATCGATCTTCTTTGGGTTTTTTTTGTTGACATATGTTTATATTATAAAGGATCCGGGCATGCTAAGTTAAAGTAGTTTCATGAGTTATTTGCTTTATTCAATGCAGAGTTATCTTTAGTTCTCTTTACAATTATTTGTTGTTTACCCTCATTTCTAATCCAACTAACTAATCCAAAAAACAAAATAAAAAATAACGCTTTCATGATTAGGTAAATGTTTCATCGAAAAGCCAAATTCTCAAAAAAATAATAACACTCACACATTACCCTATTTTTAAAATCAATCCTTCTTTAATGAAATTAATTACTTCAACTCAGGTGAAGAGAAAAAAAAGGTTACCTCAATTCAATTTTATATTTGTGAAATCATTGTACATAAACTTATTATAAGGGTTTGATTAACGATTTAATCCTTCCAAATTATGTATATTTCGGTTTTAATTACATTCAACTTTTTCACAATTTTTTATCCATCCAAATATCAAAGTCTATGAATAGGTCCCTATTGTCACCTGTTCACCATTAAAATAACTCGACCATTATGTTCTTATGTTGTAGAAATATTCATCTTTCATTAATTTAAGTTGTCACTAATTTGTTTTCTTTCGTCAACTTACCGTCAAAACATATTTAAAACTTTATAAACATTATCCAAATCAACATGACTGTTTAGGAACTAACAATTAATTTATACATGTTATACATAATAAGTACTCACCTTCCCCCGGTAATTGAACATTAATTAAAAAACTCTAATAAACTCTAGTAAAACAAGTGAGCAATGGTATCCAACAAAAAGAAAAAACCTATAGCATCAATCCCTACCAACAAATACTTGAAACAGATAACTTCATACAACTTTAACCGGCGCAGATCAACACTGCCATAATAAAAAACATTACTATCAATTTAATGGTTATTACTATACAAACAAACAAATATATCTACTATGGTAAATCACATTGAAATTAAACAACCTTATAACGAAGCCCCTTAGCCATATAATAAACTGCAGTGAACATGCGAAACAAGAATTAATACAACCAATGAAAATAGGAATAGTTTGGTCAAGTTATAAAATCACTGTTAAAGCTTAAAATCAAGTCTCAAAATAAGTTACCTTTTTGATAATTAAAACGCCAAATATACGGCCGGATACGTAATGCTTGAGTGGCCAAAGTGTCTCGCTAATGATAGCATTAAGATGATGTCTCCACGCTCCAGTGCATCTTCCAACTTGCTTTGCGTCTTCTTCTTCTTAAAATGAGTTACTATGCATTTTCTTCTTCTTCTTTAAATGAGTTAGTGTTGATCAACGTTTTACTACAAAGTAAAAATTGAACCATATTTTATAAGGCAAAATTCTCTTCTGAAGATCCAAAAAGATTCATAGTACACATACTATTATATTCTCTATAATATTTATACACCCATTTAAAATTAAATTTTCCAATATTAGGGCCCGTGCGTAGCGCACGGGCTATTACACTAGTTATTATCGAACCCATAAACCATATAATTTATCTTAGAACCATGAAACCAAGTGTACGGCGCCTGTAGTCTTCAACCAATTCATGTTGATACCTATTGCAAATTTGCAATAACCAATTCGTGTGGTTACGTGGTTTCAACAAATATTATATGCAGGCATCAATGCAAAGGTAAGCAAAAAATGAAAGAAAATAGGCAGAGCACAAATTGCATGAAGAGTGGTAAGTACCCTGCAAAGAATAGACAACGGCTGAGAGGAGAAAATCTGAGAAAGAAAGAATGAGGAAATAAAAAGTCTGAGGGGTTTGGGTAGGATTTTGGAATAGGGTTGTTATTTATATATTTAACTAAAAAGTCACTCAAAACCCATTATACAAAAGAATCCATCGAAATTAGTAAACTTTTGAATACCAGAAGATTTTTAGTCTCTTATAAAAGTCTTGATTGAATACCAGTGGATTTGAAATCCTTTAAAAAAAATCATAATAATCCTGATTGAATACCACATAATTTATTTATATTTTATAAAAGTCTTGATTGAATACCACAAGACTCTTTTGTCATAAAAAGTCCATTAAAATCTTATGAAATCTCAATCCAATACACCCGCAAAAATTAAACTCTATGATTTTATCAAAGTTTCAAAATAATGATATAATTAATGCTTTTGAATTGAATTTTTTTTTCTGGTAAGCAAATTTTTTATTGAGACAGAAACTTAGGGTTCCCAAACCCAATTACAAAAAACACCCAGAAGCAAGAAGAGAAATAAGGTAATCTTCGAAAAAAAAAAAAGTTTGATAAACTACCTAAGGCTGCGGATGCACCAAAAGGCTATATGTATATATATACAGGCCAAGGAAAGAACCAACACACAAAAATTAACTACAGTATTTCAACAAAAAAGCTCCCAGACTTGATAAGTCTCAGCCAGTTAGCATGAACTTAAAATCCACATAGTAACTCCAAAAGAAACCGGTTGCAACTATAGACCGAGAGAGAGAACCAACCAGAGCAGAATCCAAAGCATAAGAGAGCTGGAAGTGAATATATTTAGGAGAATACTAACAAGTGTCATTAGGATATTGTTTAAAATGTCAAGAAAAGAAATTTTGTATGAG
This sequence comes from Sophora flavescens, assembly GCA_030762895.1. NCBI lineage: Eukaryota > Viridiplantae > Streptophyta > Magnoliopsida > Fabales > Fabaceae > Sophora > Sophora flavescens. Next base: position 256,362,233 of record CM061063.1, on the reverse strand, counting down.
AAATGATGTTGTTAGCATTTTGAAAAATATTGAACTTAGTTTTTTCAATATAAACATTCATTTTATAAGTTACTTAACCAATATCCTTATGTACACTTGTTAGCAAGACTCATATATTTATACCACTTTTATCTTACCGGAAGTTTTCTAAAAGAGTACATCAATTTTTTTATACTTAGCCATTATTTTATGTCTTTATAAGATAAGAGTATCCATCCTAAAACACATAAAATTGATTATTTGATAATTTTTTAAGGGTGTTAGAATATTTTTTTATATTTAAAAAATTTGGATACAAAATGTTGGTGGAGCCACTAGCCCTCTTGAAGATCCGCCATTGCTCATAAGCACCTCACTTTTACTATCGATAAAGTTGGTATTATATGCTTTCAATTCAATTGAATATATGAGTTAAATATATTAAAATGATTTTGTTATCAAAGAGGTAAGTTTTTTTTTGAACAATTGCACGTAAGATTTTTTGAAGGGTGCGTTTCGAATGTCATTCAATAGCATAGTAGTTATCCAATAATATAGAAAACAAATTATAAGAAATTTCCTTTTTATAAAAATAATCACAAAAGACAACAATACTCTAAAAAATACATATCAGCTGGAAAAACCGCTCTTGCTGACACAGTATAGGATGTTAGTATGGAGAACATTATCAGTGACACAATATATAGGTTGGACATAAAAGAGAAAAGAAAGAGAAAGAGAGTTCTTGATAGAGAGAAAACAAAAAAAAAAAAAACTAAGGAGGAAATGAAAAATAAAACGTAATAAAAAAAGAGAGGGAAGAAGAGTGTTTACCTTATAACGATGGTGATGCTTCTCGCGACATGCAATATCAACACACATAAGGGGTTATCATTTAGCAACATGAAAATAAAAATATAGAGGAGAACATTATCAACAACACAATATAGCAACTCATCGGGAGTGACTAAGAGAGTGATGAGAGTGGTGCTGCACGGTGGAAGAAGTGAGAGAGAGTATGACATATAAAATGCTTTGTTCAGAACATGTTCAAAGAATTTTTCAAATCAAATTGAAATTTGAATTTGAGTAAATTAATGATTCATCATTGAATCTCTCCCATAGCGACACGTAAGTCCTTGCTGATGTGTCATTGCTGAGAGGATGACACCTAAGAAATTTTGCCTTGAGACACATTCTCATTCTGACTTGTATATATAATAGATTTTTTTTCGTCTTGTTATTTTTATAAAGTGTGCAGTTTTTAAAATTTAAAAACATATGGAATCAATTTATTAATTCTTCTATTCCAAATCAATTTTAAATTTGATTCGTAATTTAATTTTAGTTGAATCTTCTTTTCATTTGTAGATAGATTTTATTTTTACTTTCGTTCCTGTTATTTTAAAAATTGTTAATTGCTTATTTCAAATCAATTCCTAATTTGATTTGTATAGATTATTATAGATAGATTTATAGATTATAGATAATCTTTCGGAAAAAAAGATTGATGGGCCTGTGGGCACAAGGTGTTATGGAATATGGATTATTCAATTGGGTCACCGATAACCCATTTGGGCTATTCGGGTTAGGGTTCTACGTCTATAAAAACGGAAGCTGCTACTCTCACTCTGACTCTCTGTCTCTCGTTGGTACTGCCGTCGATTTGCATCTCGCGCTGGTAATTCCCTTCAATCAATCTATTCTCTGTTGATTCTTTGTTGCTTATAATGTATCACACTGTTATGTTTGATGTTAGCAATTGTTAATTTGTAAAATAAAATTGGTAAAATCTATCATCAATTTGTAATTTTAGGGGTTTTGATATATTTTTTTTCAATTAACATTACCCTTTAGACGATTCTGTTATTGGGTTTCAATTAAAAATCCTTTCTTTTAGAATTCTTATTGATGCTATCGTAACCCATCTTATTCACGCTTTTACAGAAGCATATTTTATCTTTATTTAGCATACATGGCAGTCACATTGTACGACGTTAGCTCTGAATCTGGATTGAAGAAGCTTGATGATTACCTTCTCGCACGCAGTTATATCACTGGGTAAGTCACTGATTTTGTGCTCTTAGTGTGTTTTTTTTTTTTAAATTCATTGTTATTTATGCATTATTTTATTTGTGCTTTATTACATGCTATTTTTAGGTACCAAGCTTCAAAGGATGATCTTACTGTATATGCAGCTTTGCCAGAGGTTCCATCAGATAAATATGTGAATGTTTCCAGGTGGTACAACCACATTGATGCTTTGTTGAGAATTTCGTAAGTTCCCTTATCATCACTTATCATATATAAATTAATGAATAATTATGTTCATAATGATTTGAGAGTTCATGATTGTGTGCTATGCAACGATTTTTTTCGGCGAGTTCCTAACAATGTTATCCGTGCTGGTCTTGTATAGTGATTTGGTGATTCAAGTGTCTTGTCTTGTATTAATATTTTTTTTGTATAATTTTCTTTTTATGTTTGTTTCAATTTTTTTTTGTCTTAGGGGTGTTTCTGGTGAGGGATCTGGTGTCACATTGGAGGGATCTGGCCTCGTAGCAGAAGATGCTATTGCTACTCCTCCAGCTACTGACACAAAGGCAAGTGATTCAATAATGATAGATACTTGCATTGTGGTTGGGTTGATGTTTGTTTTTCAGAATCAGAATACCCCAAATCTAATGGTTGGTTGTGTGTTGACTGAATGTAATATATGTTATTCAGGCTGCTACTGCTGAGGATGATGATGATGATGATGTGGATTTGTTTGGTGAAGAGACTGAGGAAGAGAAGAAGGCAGCTGAGGAACGAGCTGCTGCTGTGAAGGCATCTACAAAAAAGAAAGAGTGTAAGCTTTTTGTCTTGTTGTAAACTCGTGATTATTTGAATTGTGTTTGGGTCCCTTTTTTTCTTGCAGCAGTTTGAGAGTATTGGTTTTCTGTTGATTCATTCTCAGCGGGGAAATCATCTGTTCTGTTGGATGTGAAGCCATGGGATGATGAAACTGATATGAAAAAGCTTGAAGAAGCAGTGAGAAGTGTTTCGATGGAAGGGTTGCATTGGGGTGCATGTATGTTATTTATTTTTCAAGTTTTTTAGTTGCCATTGGTTCTTCATATTTATACATTCCCTGAACTTTGTCAACTGTTTTCATTCTGATCTATTTCATACAATATATGTATTAAAAGTTTCAGACTTCTATATCTTTAAATGTTAAAAATATCACTTATCAGTCTTTTATTAGAAGAAAAGTGGTATTCTCCTTTACTATTATTTTTGCATTTCATACCTTTATATTTTTGTTCATTTTGGTATTCTATTTTTGTGTTTCTGATATTAATTTGTTAATGTTACAGCCAAACTTGTAGCTGTTGGGTATGGTATCAAGAAACTTCAAATTATGCTTACTATTGTGGATGACCTGGTCTCTGTCGACACTCTGATTGAGGAACATCTTACAGTTGAACCCATCAATGAATATGTCCAGAGTTGTGACATTGTGGCCTTCAACAAAATATGTAAGTATTTTCATGTCTTTTTTGTTTACATAGGGATTCTTAAGGTTGGTTTGTGTTCAATGACAAGTCATATATCTATCTCTATGATTTAATACTGTGCATCATGTTCTAATGCTATCTCATAACCTTTGTTTCAGAATCTAAAATTCATGGGACCTGGAGATCATGGTAGCGGGAAAGTTTCAAAGTCTTTGATGTTATTTTCTAGGGATGCTGTTACCATAAGTTAAGATTTTTTGTTTCTAGAGACCTTATTATCGTTGTCATATAATGGTTTGTGTTTCTGATGTCTTTGGACTACTCGGAAAATATTTATAATTATTTGAGCTAAGCCTTTGAAGTGTGGTATGTTTTTCAAATTTTTCTTGCTACGGCGTGCTTGTTTTGTTGACTTGATGAAGTATTCCACCGAGAATAAATTAATATAAATTTTAAATGAAATGGAATAAAACTAGTTGTATAAATTCTCAAGGAAAAAAAAAAAAACTCACTTTTTACATGATAAAATCAAAAATCCAAAACCTAAAAACTCATTTTTTGCACAGATCAAGGCCTACCCAGCTCGAGCACTTTGTGACTTTTTCCTCCTCATCTGACCCAACAATTTGTGAGCTATGATGACTAGTAGTTTCCTTATGGCAAATGTCATATCAAATTCTTAGGAACAATGTAGCTTATTCAATATCTTTTCTGATTTTCTGTCAAGTTAACTACATTTCCCCCCCCTTAATTTGTTGTTTTCTAACATATTCTCAATAAAGAAATTCAAACCGCAACAGTGCTATGCAACCAATCTATATTAGTGTTCTTCTACCCTCTTTCATTTCCACTTGGCCTTGTCTATTTGTCAAAGGAAAATGTGAAGAGAGAGAGAGAGAGGTGTGTGGCGAAACCAGAGAAAGGAAGAAGGGGGAGCGATTAGGGGTGGGGTGTGCGGACCATAAGAGAGGAAAGGAAGGGAGGGGGTGCAGCAGATGAGAGGAGGAAGAAAGGGGTGGAGGGGTACGACCAGGGAGATGGAGATAAAGGGGTTTTGAAATTCATAGGTGCAAAAATGTCATTTCATACACCAAAATTAGATGTATGGGGGTGGATGGAGCATGGGTGGGGGTGTAGGTAGCAGGATCCTTAACTAAATCGGTGGTTGCCTCTATGCATGTTAGTACTATGCAGTCTTGTTTACCGCAAGACATTTTTGATCAGTTGGATATTATCACCAGAGATATTTGATATATACTTTGACCCTGTCTTCAAACTTGGCTACCAACACTTGTAAAGAGTAGTTAGTATATTATATTTAGGTTAAAGTAATCTTTTGGTCTTTGTACATGATACTGATTTTCAATTTGGTCCCTATACGTAAAAAGTTATCAATTTAGTTTCTATACGTGACACCGTTTTCAATTTGGTCCTCGGCGCTAATTGGTCCCTATATAAGAGGACCAAATTACAAATTATTGTCACATGTAGGGACCAATTCAACAAAAAAAAATTGAAATCGATCCCTACATGTGACAATTATTTTCAATTTGGTCCCTATATGTGATAATAATTTGCAATTTGGTCCCTCTTACATAGGGAGCAATTAGCAATGTGGACCAAATTGAAAATCAGTGTCACGTATAGGGACCAAATTAATAACTTTTTATATATATGGACCAAATTGAAAATCAGTATCACGTATAGGGACCAAAAGATTAGTTTAACCTTATATTTATAGTGACTATATGATGGTTATGGCGTGTGCCAACAATGAAGTGATTCTAGCTTATACCGTTTTGTCAACATGAATGAAGCTTCTTATTTCTTCTTCGGTACAATCCGTCACAATCATAAGAGAAATGCTAGTAACACGGAGTCATATATATTTCAACCAATAAGAATGTGTGCTGGAAAGAGTTCTAATCACTGAGCATCTTGTGATGTTTGTTGAGTTTCTCTTGATGACAGTTCCTTGGGCAATCTAGGTAGAGGGGTGATTATAAAGGTAGTGCTGATGTAACTACTAGATTGTTGGCTGAACTATTAGCTATTATATTAAGCATTGTCTAGAAATTGCTTAGGAACGAAGCTGGTCAAAGTTTATGTGTGAAATTGATAGTATGGGTGTTTCAGTTTAATGTTCATATATCCTTCAACGAGTCATAAGATTAGGGTTTAGATTCATCGCTTCCAAGATGTTAAACCCAGTCGTGTTTTGTAGACTTCTTGGCAAAATGTGCGTATATGAGTCCGAGTTTTGTTTTCCTTTCCTTCCGTAGCTTAATCTCCTTCACTATTGGCAAATAGGTTAGACATGGTTTATTTTCAATTTCAATTCTCGCATCTTTCTTCTATTGCAACAAAATTGTATCTAGATCTAAATTGTATTTTTGGCAAAATTTGTGGATTGATCTTTAGTTTATTTCTTTTTTCGATTAGATTTTATAAGTTTATTTTGTGTCAATTAGGTCCTATAAGTTAGGTTCGGTTAAGTCTGTCAATACCTTTCTCACGTGACAATTACTAAACCTAACGAAATTTGTAATCACCCATTGATATGTTTTACCTTAATGTTTTATTAATAAAACAAAAGGAAGACATAAAAATTTAAAAGAAATCACCGTTCGTATAACAATACAAGCATACTTTTGTACTAAATGGGGTTTCCCATAATTTAAATAAGGAAATAAATTAATAAATAAAAAATAAATTATTTTTTTAAAAAAAACTGAAGCAGGAAGAGATGCCGGTTCTTGTCACCTCCAGATCTCTTCATCTTGCATCTCTATTACCTCCATTTCTCATGCCGTTTCTCCCCAAGACGAACATGAACAAGAGATCAAGGATTCTCACTTGCATTTATTGTCCGGGTCCAACTCCGATTCCGATTCGAGTAACATTCACATTGAAGATAGCCCCAAAGAGAAGGCACTCGCATTACCTTCTTCTTCTCCATCTTATTATTATCAAGATTGGGAATTTTATACTTTGAATTTGGGGGTTTTATTTCCCCTTTTCAATTAATTAGACCTGATGTGAAATTTACCAATGTTTTATTACATTGCGTGGCTCTTCAAATTTCTGCTTGAAATTTATCCTAAAAAAAGGGTTAGTTTGATCGACATTGAGATTTTTTATGATCAAATTGTTATTTTTCATTTTTTTTAATGGTTAAATGTGTTTCATTGTTTTTTTGGACTAATATGGGTCTTTACTAAATAATTTGGTGTAACAATTGACTAAGTTTTCTGCTCCGATGTTAATAAAATAAAACAAAATTGCATTTTGATCCTCTTAATTTCATTGAAGTTTGATTTGGTTCTCTTCTTTTCATTTGCATTGTGGACTCTAATTTTGCAATATATTCTTGGTAGTTTTATTAATCTTATGAAGTTTTATTTAGTTTGATCATGACATTGTCTTCCTTACAAGGAAGTGCCTTTGTGGTCCATTATTGCAAGAAGCTTTCCTCTTCTTCCATTCTCATGTCGTTTCTCCCCAAGACAAAGATGAACAAGAGATCGAGGGTTCTCACCTGTATTTATTGTCCGGGTCCAACTCCGATTCCGATTCACGTAACATTCACATTGAAGATAGCCCCAAAGAGGAGGCACTCGCATTGCCTTCTTCTTCTCCATCTTATCATTATCAAGATTGGGAATTTTATACTTTGAATTTGGGGATTTTATTCCCCTTTTCAATTAATTAGATCTGATGTAAAATTTACTAATGCTTTATTACATTGTGTGACTCTTCAAATTCATGCTTGAAATTTATCCTAAAAGGAATTAGTTTGATTGACATTGAGTTTTTTTTTTTTTTTGATCAAATTGTGATTTTTCATTTTTTTTAATGGTTAAACGTGTCTCCATGTTTTTTTGGACTAATTTGGATCTTTACTAAATACTTTGGTGTAATAATTGACTTAGGTTTCTGCTCCGATGTTAAAAAAATAAAATAGAATAAAATTGTATTTTGATACTCTTAGAATATGTTTGGGAAAGCTGGAAAAAAAGATTATGTTGATAATTGATTTTTGTATAATCGATTATTGTGATAATTGATTACAATCAGAATCTATTTTTGTTTGAATCTGTTTGCTAGAAAGTGATTTTAAGATAATATATTTCATTTGGGTGGTGAAAAAAATTACTTTTATTAGTAAATCACTAAAAAAATGTATTAAATTATTTGTTTATATTAATACTATTTCATGTTTCTTTAACATTATAAGACCTTTTAAAATGTTTATTTATTTTATATTTTGTCATTAATTTTTTTCTATTATAAATTTTTTTAAATTTTTTATTTTAATATAAATTTTATTTAAATTTAAAATATTTATATAATATACTAGACATACCTTTTAACGCCAACATCAACCCCCATTTTATACTGCCATATGCCCATATTTCAACGTTGTGGGGGCGGGGTAAGATGGGAAAGGAAGTTTTGACAAACAAAATATAATCAGAATGAAATAATCAAACAGTCCTTAACAATAGAAAGTTCAAAACAGTGTTTTTAACAAATAAAAGCTTTTTTAAAAATTAAGTTTCTAACCTAAACATAACATATTGTCATAAAAAAAAACTTTTTTCCAAGTATTAAAAATCAATCATTCCCAAACAAGCTCTTAATTTCATTAAAGTTTGATTTGGTCCTCTTCTTTTCATTTGCACGGTGGACTCGATTTTTGCAATATAATCGAGCTTGGTAGTTTAATTAATATTACTAAGGTTTATTTAGTTTGACCTAACAAGGAAGTGCCTTTGTGGTCGATATTAATTTGGTGACACTTTATTTTTATACTGAATTTGATGTGGCACAATGTCTTTTAGCGAAAGGAACATCATGTTAATATTAATGTATCAATTACTTGATTACATCAACTATTAAAACTACAAAAAAAATCATTGTTACAATTAAAACTTGCAATAGTTATCAAACTTTGATTGGATTGAAAGGACTAAAAATGCAACTAATAAAAAAAAGGCAGTAAAATAGAGTCTGATCTCTAAGATAGTACTAATTAATAATCCTAAACATATTTGACTACGAATTATTTTTTTGCAAAATAATTCACATGTGGGTGAAAAGGTATATAAATTTTTTCTCTGAAATCAACACAATTTACTTGGAAAAGGTTATAAAAAAAATGGAGTCTACATTATTATCATGTAAATGTTTCATTCTTCACTTGTGGGAATTGAAATCGGCATCAATGTTGTCATAAAATTAATACAAAGGATTATGTGGAGAAAGAAAGAGTAGCATTTTTCACACATGATGATGAATGATCATGACTAAACATCTTAGTACCTGACTTATATCAGTCTGATTTGATATAATAAATACAGTTAGAAATAAATAATCTCATCATCAATCTTGATTCAAATTAATGATAGGCATTAATGTATAAGGTAATAATTTGGCAACCTTAAAAGCTCTAAAACCAACATATATTATTGAAAACGAAAAGAATAAGTGCATGTATTCATATGAAGAAAAGGTATATATGACATAACCTGCATTGTGTTCATCTTCAGATACAGCAGTAAACTAAACTTCATGTTATCTTAGAGGCTGCAAAGTAAAGGGTAAACGAAAGTACCATCTATATGTATATTTAAGCTCCAAGAATGAAAGCAATTATCCTTTTCAACAATTAAAACCTCTCACATCAGTCAACAACATGTCCTTGTGGCTTGTGGACTATATTTGTGATTTGTTCTGAATAAAGTTCTTTGTAGTATATTTACTATTCCTCTATAGCAACAATTAAGATGGTAGCTTATATGTACAAATTCTAAGAGATCCAATTTTCATGTTCTGCCAGCCTTACATACATTTGATTCTTGTTCACCCAAAGCATCATGCGTTCTATAAACCTATCTCAGAATATTTTTGAATACCGGCTGAAAAGCCGCAACTCCAAATCACTAGTGTTCTTTGCCACTTTATTTGTTGTAGTATTTGTTCTCATCTTGGTGGAAAAAATCTACTCAAATTCTATATTACAGTCCATCGACTTGATAAGCCATGAAACTATAGAGGAGGAAGATAGTCCTCAAACTGATGTATCAATTGAATCCTCAACTATTGACATTGATGACAATCTTTCCATGCATGAGAATGTGGAAGTGGAAAAAGAGACTGATGCAGAAAACAATGATCCTCTTATTCCCCCTGAAAATATGTCAAGGGAACAAAGGATTGCTTGGTTCAGAAGACAGCTTCCTGAACTAGAGATACTACAATCAACCACCTTATCACAGCAATTTCATAGCAGAGTCTTCAACTTTCTCAATAGAGACTGCTCAGTGCTATTTCACATGACATGGTTATCCCCAGCAAAATCCTTTGGTAAAAGAGAGTTTCTGACAGTGGATACACTTTTTAAGGCACACCCTCAAGGATGTTTGTTGATTATATCAAGATCCATGGACTCCAAATTTGGATATAGAATTTTGAAATCTTTGATTGATCGCGGGTTCAAAGTTTATGCAATCACTCCTGACTTGCCTTTCTTGGTTAAGGACACCCCACTTGAAGCTTGGCTTGAAGAGATGAACAGTGGTAACAAAGATCCTGGTTACATCCCATTGTCACAAAACCTGTCCATTCTCATTAGGCTAGCCATGTTGTACAAGTATGGAGGTTTATATGTGGACACAGACGTCATAGTACTAAAAGATTTCTCAGAGTTGAGAAACACAATTGGAGCACAAAGTGTTGATTCAGTGACTAAGCAATGGACTAGATTAAATAATGCAATCATGATATTTGACATTAATCATCCTATTTTGTGGGATTTTATGCAGGAATTTGCCTCAAGTTTTGATGGAAATAAATGGGGCTATAACGGACCTTACTTAGTGTCAAGAGTTGTAGAGAGAGTGGGGAACACACCAGGATACAACCTTACAATTTTGCCTCCTAAAGCCTTCTATCCTGTGCATTGGATAAGAATTGGAAAGCTTTTTAAGAAACCAGAAAATGAGTCACGGTCAATATTGGTGGAAAGCATGCTAAATGAACTATCTGAGGGGAAGACTTATGCGGTACACCTGTGGAATAAGATTAGCAGAGAAATGGATATTGAAGAGGGAAGTGTCATGGCAAGATTAATCTCAAATCATTGTGTTGTTTGTGATGGCATAACAAAACCTTAAAAGGAGGCAATTCCCTGGTGGAAAATGAAGATATCCCAGATGGTAGAGAGACTCAGCTATGGCAAAATCACATTTTTTTTTGCTTCTTGTTTGAAAATGATATTACTTGAAGTTGAAAATAATTCATGAAAGTTATTATCATTATTTGTACAACAAAATTTAACAGTATCGTGTATGTTTGGATTGGCGTTGAATTAAATCCAACAGCCAGTATGTTAGGATCCTCTTTCTAAAGTAGGAAAATTAGAGCCTAACAAGGAACAATTGCACTCACAGGAGAAAGGAATTCTGAATTGCTTCTCTTTATTACTGAAAAACTGATTACAATCAAGGAACCAAGGTATACATTATACCTCCAAAGGTGTTTCCTCCTTTACACTGGAATTTGCCCAGTCTTACCCAATATTCAAAAGTCTGCCTCCCTAACTTAATTGAGGACTTATTTAGAGGAGTTTACAAAGATCCTAATAACTGAATTAACTAACTCTCCTAACCTACTGCTAGTTTGTTACAATTTTGACCCATACTTTTTTTTAATAAGCAAATTTTGACCCATTCTTATTACAGTTTTGACCCTTTCCTTTTCCTATAATAAACCTGTAGACCCTTTCCCCCTAAAGTTTGTTGCATTGTCGCGGTCCTAACAATACCTCCTCCCTCATAAACAACCATGTCCTCAAGGTTGAAATCTGGAAAATGATTTTTGAAGAGAGAGATGTCTTCCCAGGTAGCGTCTTCTGGAAGTTTTCCTTGCCAATGCACCAATACTTGAGGCATTTCTATGCCATACTGAGTCACTGTGCGGCTGCCAAGAATTTCGTAAGGTTGGTAGATCTCTGCCGGACCTTGCAAGTCTACTTGATGGTTGCCTGCAGTTTTTTTAAGCCGAGAAATGTGGAAAACTGGATGTATGCACGCGTGTTCAGGAAGCTGCAATTTGAAAGCCACAGCTCCAATTTGTTGTAGAACTAAACAAGGACCATAGTATCTTGCTGAGAGCTTAGGATGTATCTTGGTAGGCATAGAGGTCTGTCTGTGAGGTCTGATCTTAGGTAAACCCAATCTCCTGGCTGAATCTGAAAATCTTTCCTATGCGTGTTAGCATAATAAGCCATCTGGTTCTGTGCTTTCTGCAGATGAAACTTTAACTGCTTCAAAGCTTCATCTCAGTCCATTAAATCCTGTGCAACTGCCTCCACAAGAGTCTCCCCTGGAGGTCTACCATAAACCACCTCAAAGGGTGAGATATGTGCAGCACTCTGGAAGCTAGTAATTGTACCAGTATTCTGCCCAAGGTATGAAATCTGCCCAAGCCTTTGCTTGTTCTGAGCTGAAGCATCTGAGGTAGGTTTCTAAAGTTTGGTTGAGGACTTCTGTCTGACCATCTGATTTAGGATGGTAGGCCGTGCTCATCTTTAAAGTAGTACCCTGCAATTTAAATAGTTCCAGCCAGAAATGACTCATAAAACTAGGGTCTCTATCACTAACATTAGAGATAGGAACCCCATGCAATCGAACCATTTCTTTTACAAAAATTTCAGTAACGGATCTAGCTGAGTATGGATGTTTAATTAAAATAAAATGCTCATTCTTACTTAACATATCCACTACTACTAGTATAGCATCAAACCCTTTTGATTTTGGCAATTATACAATAAAATCCATGCTAAGTTCTTCCCAAATAGCATTTAGGATTGAGAAAGGTTGTAGGAAACCAAGAGAGGATGCTTGATATTTGAGCTGAGTATGGATGTTTAATTAAAATAAAATGCTCATTCTTACTTAACATATCCACTACTACTAGTATAGCATCAAACCCTTTTGATTTTGGCAATTATACAATAAAATCCATGCTAAGTTCTTCCCAAATAGCATTTGGGATTGAGAAAGGTTGTAGGAAACCAAGAGAGGATGCTTGATATTTGCTCTTTTGGCAAATATGACAAGCTGCCACAAAGTTAGCGATGATACCTTTCATTCCAATCTAAAAATGGATTGAGCTATCCTTCTGGAAGTCCTGTAAACATCTGAATGTACTCCCATAGGAGAGGTATGAAATTCCTGAAGTAATTTTGGAATCCATAAGGGGTGAGTGTGGGACGAGTTGGGATAGGTTTGCCTTGTCCCTAACCCGGTCCTAAACCTTGACTGAGTCAATTCTTTGAACCCGAACCCGTCCCTAAACCCGAACACATGCGGGTTGAATAAAGATCAGGTCTAGATGGGATGCGACCGGGTTGACCCGAAGGACAACATATACTCTGATCAACACTCTTATCATAGACAAAAACAAATATAATTACTAGTAAATACAAATGTACTCTGTGTACACAATTTAGGAAGGGAACATAGAATGAATAAGAGAGAAAAGGCTATAGTCAGAGGTGATCATGTATCAGTCATACATTATGTACAACAACAATGGGACCCTGGGCCTTTGTGATTTGTGCGTACAATCCTGTATAAAATGAATCTGAGCATCATAAGAATATTTATATGTACAGAAACAATAAAAATCATACAGATAGCCTAATGCCAATCAGGCAATCATGCAACAGCGTAAGAATAAATCTGAGGATCTGTAACAACACAATACAAATATTTATCAATAATTTCTGTCATTTCAGATACAACGTGTCCCTGAACTTGATGCCAACCCAAGTATATCTCAACTGTCCTTATATAAAATCTCTTACTAAATCATCCAACTAAGAAGTAAATTAGTCATAACAGTCATTACAAGCATCCTGAATTGCAATACCGCTTCAAGCATAATATTATATATTAGTATGAATCATCCAACTGAGAGGTAAACAAAGTTCAAAACAGTCTCAGTGAACATCGTTTACAAAAAAAAAAAAAAGCCATATTCAGAGCATTACCAAGCTGCTGCTACTAAGTACTCACAAAAAATGTGCCATGAGTCAATATTCAAGCACTAAAAGCTGCCTATCATAGTATCATTTACAAAAAAAATCTTAAGTAAGGCTGATATATATATAAAATGTGTATCTAATGTTCTAAAACTGAAACATAACTCAATATAAAAGGTGTCTATCAGGTGACACAAATTAAAGAAACCAAGAATTAAAGAAACAATAAGCCAAAACCAACAATCTACAACACGAGTGGATGGTGATTCTCTTCGCACACCAGGGGAAGCACAAAACGAAAGCTGCTTCCTCTTTGAGTTGCAGGCGCAACAGCCAGCAAAGATGTCGACGCCGTCATGTGTGGCCGTGTGGGTCCTCCTCCTACTCTCCTCGAGGAGCCGACTAGGGATGGCAATCCGGACCCGACCCGCCGGATACCCGTAAAAAATACCCGCCATGGGTAGGGTAAAAACCCGTTTTATGGGTACGGGTACGGGCACGGGTAATTACCCGCAAATTGAGAGGGTATGGGGGCGGGTACGGGGACCTTGGTACCCACCCCGCCCCAAACCCGCATATATATATATATATATATATATATATATATATATATATAATTATATAAAAAAAAAACCGATCGAAATGTGAAACCCTACTTCCATTCTTCTCAACTTCTCATCTCACTCTCGACCTGTCCCTTCCTTCATCTTCCGAGTTCTGGATCTTTTTGTTCATCTCCTCCATCTCCAACCACCGTCCCTTCCTTCATCTCCAACCACCGTCCCTTCCTCGGTTCCTCCCGCCGTCATCTTCCTCTGTTTGGCCCCCTTCCTCCTTCATTCCGCCTCCAAAACCCTAAATCCTATTTTCCCACCTCTCCCAAATCAGGCCACCCTCCTCGTCACGACGTTCAAGTCCCGTTTTCGCGCAACCCTACAAGACGCGGCCCTGCAACTCGCACTCTCCGATCTGTTGGGTATTCCAAACAAGGGATTACGCCTCTGCATATCATTGCAAGGTTTACGCAAATTGGTACACTATCCATCTTCTTTATCCTTTTTATCCACGATACTTTGAGCATTTTGATTGAGTTTCATACACCTTTCCATTGCGAGTTGTTTTTTCTTTCTTCCTTTATTATCTCACGAGTTGGCGTGATTTACTCTGTTGATATGAACCAGTCTTTAAAATTATCATGATATTCATTTGTGTTGTCCCAGGCATTAAGCCTTTTTCGCTTTGTTTTGCTCTGTGTTCATATTGCTCTGTGTCCAGGCATTAAGCAAAACCAGTCTTCCTCCGGCATATTGTTTTGCTCTGTGTTCATATTGTTTTGCTCTGTGTCCATTGCATTTTTTGTTTTGTTTATCTTTTTGTGTTATATGAGTTTTAATTGGTTCCCGCTTGCCTTTTTATTAGATGGAAAATGCGGTTGGATTGATTCAAGGAATCGAGAGTAGCTCATCTCCCGCACCACCTCGAGTGTTCCCGGTGGTAATGTGGGAAGTTCTGAAAAGACCAATCCCAAACTCCAACAGATCATATTCCTATTTCGTTGATGATACTAATGCTATTGAGTTGGTGATGATGGCAAAAAAGAAAGATATCTCGTTGTTTGGAACCACTTCACAAAAAAAATAGTTAATGGTGAAGAAAAAGCTATATGCAATTATTGCAACAAGCATATGTGTGGTAGAAGATCGGTGGAACACATCATTTGCATAAACATTATGAGACTTGTAAAAGAAGGCCATATAGGGATATAAGACAATCGATCTTGTTGAGAGAACAGAAGAAGGTAGATGGGTCATCTACTTATTTGAGTAACTATTACTTTGATCCAGAGAAATCAAGAAGAGACCTTGCTTGTATGATAATAGTTCACGAGTATCCACTTTCAATGGTGGACCATCCGGGGTTGAGCATATTTCGAAGGTCTTCAACCTTTGTTCAAGGTTCCTAGTCGAAACACAATAAAAAATGATATTATCAAAATCTATGAAAATGAAAAGGTGAATACTATGGGACTCTTGGACAAGATCGGGAGTAAGATTGCTCTAACAACAGACATGTGGACAGCTAGTAACCAAAAGAAAGGGTATATGGACATTACATCTCACTACATTAATGATGATTGGGATATGCAAAGTCGCATATTAAGGTATGATATTTGTTAACTTTATCATATACATATAGTACTTTGCATTGTATTAATATGTAATAAATTATTTTGAATACTAGGTTTGTGTATGTAGAGTGTCCACATACAGCTGAAGCTCTTTCAAAGGTGTTGGTCGAATGCATGATGGATTGGAATATTGATAGAAAGTTGTCAACCATCACTTTGGATAACTGTAGCACAAATGACTCTCTTGTTGGTATGTTGTTAAACGAACTTGATTGTTCTACTCTTATGCTTGATGGCCAATTATTTCACATGAGATGTTGTGCACATATTCTGAATTTAATTGCTCAAGATGGGTTGAGTGTCCTTGGAGATGGCATAGAGAAGGTTAGGAATAGTGTTGCCTTTTGGACAACCACACCTAAGAGAGAACAAAGTTTTAGGGAAGCAAGACGTCAAATGATAGTTTCAATCACAAAGAAACTCATTCTTGATTTCAAAACTAGATGGAATTATACTTAACAAATGCTTGTTGTTGCATTCTCTTATAATGATGTTTTTACTCGTCTGAAAACAAGAGAGCATTTGTATACTTGTTTGCCTACGAGCAAGTGAGTGGGAAATTGCAAAAGAAATTTGTTGTAGGTTGGAAGTCTTTAATCGTGTAAGCTGAGATGTTTTCGGTACACAATATCCCACAACAAACATATTCTTCCCTTTGGTTTGTGAAATAAAGCTCTCTTTGATGCAATGGGAGACTTGCTCAATTGAGGCTATTAGAAATATGGCTTCAAAAATGAATGCCAAGTTTGAGAAATATTGGTCCGTTATTCATGGAATTATGGGAATTGCCATTGTTTTGGATCCAAGATATAAATTGAAGTTGTTGGAGTTCTTCTTTCCATTGCTTTATGGAAATGCATCTTCAATTGAAATTAACAAAATCAAGAAATTATGCTTCTCGTTGTTTGAAGATTATCAAGCTAAGCCTAATGGGATGGTTGAAAGTTCAACTGAAAAGTTAAATGACAAGGATTCAAATTTGGATAATCTTGCTTGTAACAATTTTCTTAGTGGTTATGACTCCTTTGTCAATGAAACCATTGACATACAATCAAAGTCTGAGTTGGATCAATACTTGGAAGAGAAGGTATTGCCTAGGAGTGCTACATTTGATATACTTGGATGGTGGAAAACAAATGGGATCAATTTTCCAACATTGCAAAAGATTGCTAAGGATATTTTGGCCATCCCAATTTCTTCTGTTGTTTCCGAATCTGCTTTTAGCACGGGAGGTAGATTGTTGACTCCTCATCGTTCTAGGCTTCATGAGAATACTTTGGAGGTGCTTATGTGTGCACAAAGCTGGATAAAGCATGACAAGGAAGGTAATAAATGTTGCATTAATATATTTGTTTAATGAAATTTGTGTTTAGTCTAACCATTAATTTTGTTTTTTGTTCTAGTTTCTATTGGTATAACTGGTCCAAAGCAATATTTACACATGAAAGACAAACGTCATAGTCTTTTCAAGACTACGATTCGAGAAGATGAGGTAAGATAATCTAACAATTTGTTAGTAATTATCGCTTTACAAGTTTATAATGTATAACTATAACTAATAACTAATATAATGTATGTTTTTTATTTAACAGGTTTTGGAGAACATCGGCAACATCGGCTCAGGAATTACAACTTGATAAATTTATTGTTTTGGAGGCTTGTTGTTATTTACTTGTTTTGGATATTTTACATCTTTTTATTTGGTATAATACGTTGGTTTGTAATGTTTGATGAATACATTCGAAACATTGTTGGATGGTTTTTAAATTAAGTTATGATCATTTTGTTATTTTTTTTTCTTTGTTAAAGTGCGGGTAATGGGTGCGGGTGTGGGTATTTAGGTACCCAGAGGGTGCAGGTAAGTGCGAGGTTGCTACCCATGAGGGTACGGGTCCGGGTATGGATAATTTTTTTAAACGCGGGTATGGGAACGGGTACTATAGTACCCTACCCAAACCCTACCCATTGCCATCCCTAGAGCCGACGCCATGGCTGCTGTGAGCGTGAGTGAAATGTGAAATTTTTTAACCTAATGTGAATTCTGTAATGGGCCGTATACTAAGGGACTGCGGGTAAAAAATAAGGCTAGTAAAAGGTAATCTTTTATTCTCTATACCTGATACTAAATTTTAATTTGGTCCTTATATGTATAAAGTTATCAATTTGATCACTATACGTAATACTCATTTTCAATTTGGTTCTCACCACTAATTGGTCCCTATATAAGAGGACCAAATTGCAAATTATTGTCATATGTAGGGACGAATTCAACAAAAAAAAATTGAAATCGGTCCCTACGTGTGACAATTATTTTCAATTTGGTCCCTATATGTGATAATAATTTGCAATTTGGTCCCTCTTATATAGGGACCAATTAGCGGTGAGGATCAAATTGAAAACTAGTATCACGTATAGGGACCAAATTAATAACTTTTTACGTATATGGACCAAATTGAAAATCACTATCACGTATAGGGACCAAAAAATTACTTTAACCCTTGTAAAATTAGTGTTGAGCATATGTAGGACGGTAGGATTACCCGGGGATAACCCGGGTAACCCGGACCCGCCCTGCACCCGGTTCCGGGTTGATTAAGATGGTAGTCGTCCCTTTTTCTTTTCGGGTCTGTCCTTTTACCAACCCAAAGCTGTCATGCTCACCCCTGCATACTGAAGAATCTGACAAGACCAATCGCCCTTTGTTCTAGAGTATATCGAGGGTGTGAATCTGGATTCTCTTGTAACTCTGTCCAGATTTTATTTAATACAGGATCATGTTGAACTTCTTTATCAATTTTTGCTATGTCGTGCCAAAAAGGCCATTTAATGCCCTGCAGCTCTTTGTCTTCATCTCATCTAGATAGGGCATCGATTACCTTATTTGAAGCCCCTACCTTATATATAATATCAAACTCATATCCCAGCGATTTTGCCAACTAGTATTGTTGGTTCTGAGTTGTAATTCATTGTTCAAGTAAGTGTCTTGAGCTTTTTTTGATCAGTGGACACAATGAATTTTGGACCCAAAAGATAAGACCTCCAATGTTGTATGGCTAAAACAAAAGCCATTAATTCTTTTTCATACACAAATTTAGAAAGAGTTGAGTCTGCCATTGTCTTGCTGAAATAAGCAATTGGCTTTTTGTCTTGTGTTGGTACAACTCCTACTCCTTTTTCTGATGCATCACATATCACATTCTATGGAAAATGGTTTTGTAAAATTAGGCATAGATAGGACAGGGGCTGTGGTGACAGCTTGCTGTAGCTGTGTGAAAGCCTTAGTACTATCGTCATTCCACCTAAATTTCCTTTTTATAACAAATAGGTCAAAGGTCGGACTAATTTTCCATAATTGCAAATGAATCTCCAATAATAACCCGTAAGTCTCAGGAATCCTCTTAGAGCTTTAAGGGTCTTAGGTAGGGGCCACTGTAAAATGGCCTCAACCTTTTGGGGTCAACGGAAATCCCTTGGAGGTTAAAAAATTGACTTGTTTTTTGTAATGATATTTTAAAAATGAGTTTATAAAAATTGATTTTGTTTGGATGATAAAGTAAAATCACTTTTGAAGTGTCTTGTTTGTTAAATATTAAAAAATAAATGATTCTGCTATAAAATAATTTAGTGATTAATTTTAGAGATTTTTTTAAAAAAAATAGAAGCAGATTTGTGTTTGTTTACAATCACACAAATCATTTTTTAAAAAAATAGTTAGTTATAAAAAATGATTTTTTTCAAAAACTAATGAAAGCAGCTTTTCATTTTAACCCTAAAAATGATTTTTGCCCCCTTTTCATTATTTTCAAAAACAAAAACAAACACACTAAAAGATTTAAAAAATGATTATTTAGTTAAAAAATGTTTTTTAGCAAAATAAGCAATAAAAACGCACTCATTATGAATATTGTGGATCCCACACATAAAATCAATTATATTCAATGGAAAAATTAGAAATTTGTGTTTCTCTCAAAATCAATTCTATTCACCTTAAATGTGATTCTTTTCAACACAATTTTCTGTCAAACAAGATCCAATATCTAAAATCAAACCCAAACAGAGTTTTTTCATGTCTAGGAATCTAAACCAAACACACACTCATTCTTACTAATGAGAATTGAAATCGGCATCAATGTTGTCATAAGTATGTAGAGAACGAAAGACTAGCATTTTTCACACATGATGATGACTAAACATCTTATATTAGTCTGATTTGATATAATACATACTGTTAGATAGAAATAAATGATCTCATCATCAATCTTGATTCAAATTAATATTAGGCATTAATGTAAAGGTTAATCGTTTGGCAACCTTAAAAGCTCTAAAAACAACGTATATACATTATTGAAAACGAGAAGAATAAGTGCATTCATTCATATGAAGAAAAAGTACTGTCACTTTACCTTCATCTTGTTCATCTTCAGATACAGCAGTAAACTAAACTTCATGTTATCTACTTATCTTAGAGGCTTCAGAGTAAACGGTAAATGAAGTACCATTTGTATGTAAATTTAAGCTCCAAGAATGAAAACAATTGTCCTTTTTAACAGTTAAACTTAAAACTGGAAGAACTTTGCCCCTTAAAAATGGCTCTTTCCGGCATGGCTCGTAATAGTCGGAGTCTAATGTGATTTCCAAATATCGAGGGTCTCGGATAAAAAAAAAGCTCCAAGACTGAAAACAATTATCCTTTTCAACGGTTAAAACCTCTCACATCATGCAACATGTCCTTGTCCTTGTGGCTTGTGGACCATAATATTTGTGATTTGTTCTGAAAAAAGTTCTTTGTAGTATGTTTATTATTCCTCTATAGCCATAATTAAGAAGGTAGCTTATATATACAAACTCCAAGAGATGCAATTCTCATGTTCTGCCTTACATACATTACCTTTTTGATTCTTGTTCCTTGGAGGGCACATTGATTCTTGTTCTCCAAAAGCATCATGCGTTCTAAAAAACTATCTCAGAAGATTTTTGAATACCGGCTAAAAAGCCGCAACCCCAAATCACCAGTGTTCTATGCCACTTTATTTGTTCTAGTATTTGTTTTCATCTTTGTGGAAAACATCTACTCAAATTCTACACTACAGTCCATTGACTTGTTAAGTCATGAAACTATAGAGAAGGAAGATAGTCCTCAAACTGATGTATCAATTGAATCCTCAACTACTGATACTGATGACATTCTTTCCATGCATGAGAATGTGGAAGTGGAAGAAGAAGAGGCTGACGAATTAAACAATGATCCTCTTATTCCCCCCGAAAATATATCAAGGGAACAAAGGATTGCTTGGTTCAGAAGACAGCTTCCTGAACTAGAGATACTACATTCAACCACCTTATCACAGCAATTTCATAGTAGAGTCTTCAACTTTCTCAATAGAGGCTGCTCAGTGCTATTTCACATGATATGGTTATCCCCAGCAAAATCCTTTGGTAAAAGAGAGTTTCAGACAGTGGATACACTTTTTAAGGCACGCCCTCAAGGATGTTTGTTGATTGTATCAAGATCCATGGACTCCAAACTTGGATATAGAATTTTGAAACCTTTGATTGATCGCGGATTCAAAGTTTATGCAATCACACCTGACTTGCCTTTCTTGGTTAAGGACACCCCACTTGAAGCTTGGCTTGAAGAGATGAACAGTGGTAATAAAGATCCTGGTTACATCCCATTATCACAAAACCTGTCCAATCTCATTAGGCTAGCCATGTTGTACAAATATGGAGGTTTATATGTGGAGACAGACATCATAATACTAAAAGATTTCTCAGAGTTGAGAAACACAATTGGAGCACAAAGTGTTGATTCAGTGACTAAGCAATGGACTAGATTAAATAATGCAATCATGATATTTGACATTAATCATCCTATTTTGTGGGATTTTATGCAGGAATTTGCCTCAAGTTTTGATGGAAATAAATGGGGCTATAACGGACCTTACTTAGTGTCAAGAGTTGTAGAGAGAGTGGGGAACACACCAGGATACAACCTTACAATTTTGCCTCCTAAAGCCTTCTATCCTGTGGATTGGATAAGAATTGGAAAGCTTTTTAAGAAACCAGAAAATGAGTCACAGTCAATATTGGTGGAAAGCATGCTAAATGAACTATCTGAGGGGAAGACTTATGCAGTGCACCTGTGGAATAAGATTAGCAGAGAAATGGATATTGAAGAGGGAAGTGTCATGGCAAGATTAATCTCAAATCATTGTGTTGTTTGTGATGGCATAACAAAACCTTAAAAGGAGGCAATTCCCTGGTGGAAAATGAAGATATCCCAGATGGTAGAGAGACTCAGCTATGGCAAAATCACATATTCTTTTTTGCTTGTTGTTTGAAAATGATATTACTGGAAGTTGAAAATAATTCATGAAAGTTATTATCGTTATTTGTACAACAAAATTTAACAGTATCATGTATGTTTGGATTGACGTTGAATTAAATCCAACAGCCAGTATGTTAGGAT
This sequence comes from Sophora flavescens, assembly GCA_030762895.1. NCBI lineage: Eukaryota > Viridiplantae > Streptophyta > Magnoliopsida > Fabales > Fabaceae > Sophora > Sophora flavescens. The sequence continues at coordinate 256,340,046 of CM061063.1, read as the reverse complement.
CCTCTTTCTAAAGTAGGAAAATTAGAGCCTAACAAGGAACAATTGCACTCACAGGAGAAAGGAATTCTGAATTGCTTCTCTTTATTACAGAAAAACTGATTACAATCAAGGAACCAAGGTATACATTATACCTCCAAAGGAGTTTCCTCCTTTACACTGGAATTTGCCCAGTCTTACACAATATTCAAAAGTTTGCCTCCCTAACTTAATAGAGGACTTATTTAGAGGAGTTTACAAAGATCCTAATAACTGAATTAACTAACTCTCCTAACCTACTGCTAGTTCATTACAATTTTGACCCATACTATTTTTATAAGCAAATTTTGACCCATTCTTATTTCAGTTTTGACCCTTTCCTTTTCCTATAATAAACCTGAAGACCCTTTCCCCCTAAAGTTTGTTGCTTTGTCGTGGTCCTAACGATACCTCTTGCCTTAGAAAAAACCTTGTCCTCAAGGTTGAAATCTGGAAAATGATTTTTGGAGAGAGATGTCATCCCAGGTAGCGTCTTCTAGAAGTTTTCCTTGCCAATGCACCAATACTTGAGGCATTTCTATGCCATACTGAGTCACTGTGCGGCTGCCAAGAATTTCGTAAGGTTGGTAGATCTCTGTCGGACCTTGCAAGTCTGCTGGAAGATCAGTTTCTACTTGATGGTTGCCTGCAGTTTTTTTAAGCCGAGAAATGTGGAAAACTGGATGTGTGCACACATGTTCAGGAAGCTGCAATTTGAAAGCCACAGCTCCAATTTGTTGTAGAACTAAATAAGGACCATAGTATCTTGGTGAGAGCTTAGGATGTATCTTGGTAGGCAGAGGTCTGTAAACCCAATCTCCTGGCTGAATCTGAAAATCTTTCCTCTGCATGTTAGCATAATAAGCCATCTGGTTCTGTGCTTTATGCAGATGAAACTTTAACTGCTTCAAAGCTTCATCTCTGTCCATTAAATCCTGTGCAACTGCCTCCACAAGAGTCTCCCCTGGTACAAATTTGGCTAGAGAAAGTGGAGGTCTACCATAAACCACCTCAAAGGGTGAGATATGTGCAGCACTCTGGAAGCTGGTATTGTACCAGTATTCTGCCCAAGGTATGAAATCTGCCCAAGCCTTTGGTTGTTCTGAGCTGAAGCATCCGAGGTAGGTGTCTAAAGTTTGGTTGAGGACTTCTGTCCGACCATCTGATAAAAGCTGGTTTGGTCGTGCTCATCTTTAAAGTAATACCCTGCAATTTAAATAGTTCCAGCCAGAAATGACTCATAAAAGTAGGGTCTCTATCATTAACATTAGAGATAGGAACCCCATGCAACCGAACCATTTCTTTTACAAAAATTTCAGTAACGGATCTAGCTGGGTATCGATGTTTAATTAAAATAAAATGCTCATTCTTACTTAACATATCCACTACTACTAGTATAGCATCAAACCCTTTTGATTTTGGCAATTCTACAATAAAATCCATGCCAAGTTCTTCCCAAATAGCATTTGGGATTGAGAAAGGTTGTAGCAAACCAAGAGAGATGCTTGATATTTGCTCTTTTGGCAAATATGACAAGCTGCCACAAAGTTAGCGATGATACCTTTCATACCAATCAAAAAATGGATTGAGCTATCCTTTTGTAAGTCCTGTAAACATCTGAATGTCCTCCTATAGGAGAGGTATGAAATTCCTGAAGTAATTTTGGAATCCATAAGGGGTGAGCGTGGGACGAGCTGGTATAGGTTTGCCTTGTTCCTAACCCGATCCTAAACCTTGACTGAGTCAATTCTTTGAATCCGAACCCGTCCCTAAACCCGAAAGAACCCGAACATATGCGGGTTGAATAAAGATCGGGTCTAGATGTGACGCGACCGGGTTGACCCGAATGACAACATATACTCTGATCAACACTCTCATCATAGACAAAAACAAATATAATTACTAGTAAATACAAATGTACTCTGCGTACACAATGTAGGAAGGGAACATAGAATGAATAAGAGAGAAAAGGCTATAGTCAGAGGTGATCATGTATCAGTCATACATTATGTACAACAACAATGGAACCCTGGGCCTTTGTGATTTGTGCGCGCAATCCTGTATAAAATGAATCTGAGCATCATAAGAATATTTATATGTACAGAAACAATAAAAATCATACAGATAGCCTAATGCCAATCAGGCAATCATGCAACAGCGTAAGAATAAATCTGAGGATTTGTAACAACAACAACAACCAAGCTTTATCCTACTAGGTGGGGTCTGCTACATGGATCATACGGCGCCATAATGTTCTATCATGAATCATGTTAATAGTTAAATCATTGGCCTCCAAATCTTTCTTAATAGTTTCTCCTATAGTTTTTCTTCGTCTACCTCTGCCTCTAGCTATTGGATTGCCCTCCACTTGGTCCACTCTCCTTACTACAGAATCTAAAGGTCTCCTCCATGCATGCCCAAACCACCTAAGTCGAAATGCAACCATCTTTTCTACAATAGGTGCTACCCCAACTCTCTCTAATGCTATCATTCCTAATCCTATCACGTCTAGTTTTTCCGCTCATCCAGCGCAACATTCTCATCTCTGCTACATTGATTTTACTCTCGTGTTGAATTTTTACCGCCCAACACTCCGGCCCATACAACATTGCTGGTCTAATAGCTGTACAGTAAAATTTTCCCTTTAGTTTAAGAGGTACCTTTTTATCACACAAAAAACCCGAAGCCTTCCTCCATTTCGACCACCCTGATTGAATCTGATGGCTTACATCTCCCTCAATTTCTCCGTCATTTTGTATAATAGACCCACGATATTTAAACCGTGTGACTTGTGGTATGTTGTGGTCTCCAACTTTCACCTCTAAGCTAGAGGTGTTTCGCCTTTTACTAAACTTACATTCCATATACTCCGTCTTGCTTCTACTCAAACGGAAGCCATGTGCTTCTAAAGCTTGTCTCCAAGTCTCCAACCTTCCATTTATATCATCTCTCGACTCTCCAACTAGAACTATATCATCTGCGAAAAGCATGCATCGCGGTGTTGGCTCTTGAATGTGCTCCGTAAGTACATCCAAGACCAAGGTAAAAAGATAAGGGCTTAAAGCTGACCCTTGGTGCAGACTTATGGTTATTGGGAAATCTTCTGTGGCTCCACCCTGCGTTCTCACACTAGTCGTGGCCCCCTCATACATATCCTTGATAGATCGAATATAGGCAATCCGAACACCTTTCTTTTCTAGGGCTTTCCACAAAACCTCTCTTGGCACCCTATCATACGCTTTCTCCAAATTAATGAAGGCCATGTGTAAATCTTTTTTATCCCTTAGATATTGTTCCATCACTCGTCGTAGCAAGTAAATTGCTTCCATGGTTGACCTCCCGGGCATAAAACCAAATTGGTTGTCGGTGATTTTGGTTTCTTTTCTTAGTCTCCGTTCATGCACCCTTTTCCATAGCTTCATAGTATGACTCATAAGCTTAATCCCTCTATAATTTGCGCAATTCTGTATATCTCCCTTGTTCTTGTAAATCGGAACTAAAGTGCTTCTCCTCCAATCGTCCGACATTTTCTTTGACCTCATAATCTCGTTAAAAAACTTCGTGAGCCAACTAATGCCTCTATTTCCTAGACTCTTCCATACCTCCACAGGTATATTGTCCGGTCCAACTGCCTTGCCATTATCCATCATTCTCAAAGCTTCTTTTACCTCATGCCCATGGATTCTACGATAAAAAGTGTAATTTTGGTCCTCCTCTCTGATGTCAAGCACTCGTGAGCATGATAAAACTTCAAATCCTTCATTAAATAACTTGTGGAAATAATTCTTCCATCTATCTTTAATATCTTGTTCCTTAACCAAAACTCTACCTTCTTCATCCTTAATACACTTCACTTGGTCCAAGTCTCTTGTCTTTCTTTCCCTATTTTTAACAAGCCTATAAATAGATTTCTCACCATCTTTGGTGCCTAAGGATTGGTACAACCCGTCAAAAGCTTTAGTTCTAGCTTCGCTCACTGCCTTCATGGTCTCTTTTTTTGCCACCTTATAATTTTCCCCATTTTCAGCATTTCTACATAAAGACCAAGCTTTAAAACATTCCCTTTTAACCCGAACCTTAGCTTGCACACTTTCATTGAAATATTGCATAAAAAAAGGGTAAGAAAAATGAATCTGATTGTGAGTTGTAAAGCAATGAGAATATACGGATAAATGAAGGGTTGAAAGAAAAAGAGAAAAAGAATATCAATGATATAGAATTCTAATATGTAAAGGTTCTTTACCCCTAGGTCCGAATCCTCTTGATTCACCAAGCGTCTCGATAGCTACCTTCCTAATCCCCTTGGCCATCTTGTCCCACATATCATTTGCACTTCCGTTTGTGTAACACCCCGATTTTCGCTGCTTTGTAATATCGGTAATAAATATATAAATATATATTTTTATCCGAGACTTAGAAAATGATTTTGGATAAACCAAGGTCATTTCCTTGTTATACTTATTTTTATAAGGCTACGGGGAAGTTTTTGGTTGAAAACTCAGACTAAGCTTGGTCTGTTGTTTTTCGTGTTTTCACCGACAAGAAAAGTTCTTGCTCAGAAGACCTAATTTTGAGTCGTGAACGAGATGAAAAATGCTTTTATCGTATTTACTACGATACTGGAAGTTTTGAAAATTTTGGTAAAAAAATTAAAATATTATATTTGTTGCGGGCGTATACGTCTAGATGTCTCTAGGAAAAGCTTGAGCCAGATGAATCGGGAAGTCGGGAACGTAGCAGAGACATTGGATTGACCGACTTGACGAGCATTTATGACGAGTTTATCCTATCATAAATGGCCATAATGGCACATTTATGGCAACATTAAATTTTCCTATGAAATGACCAAAATGCCCTTGTCTTTTTATGACAATTTCTACCAAATGCCATTGGACAAGTTGACCAAGCCTTGCCCCATCATCACGGCTTCAATAGTGCCATCTTCTCTAAGTTGGTTGTCTTCTTCATATAAATAGCCTTCTTCCATTTTCATGACTTTTTTCTTCAAAGTTCATAAGTTGCCATAAGAACACCATAGTAAAAATTCAAAAGAAACTCATCCAAATCTTGTTTTTCTTGGATCAACAAGAGGTAATACCTTATTCTCTTGTCATTTAAATCCTTTCTCTTCACAACTTTTGATAGAGTCATGGCTAAGATTCATATGTTCTTCACTTGTTTAAAGTTCTTGAAGTTAGATTCAAAAATTCATAACTAATTCTAGAAAACTCCTTTTGACATGAAACCAATTGCTATGATCTTATAATCATCCCTATTTTCATCATCTAGAAGCACAAGATCATGAGAAATTTCTTTCCTTGATTTCTGGTTATGGCCGAACCTAGGTTAACTTTGAGTTCTTAGGTTTTGTTTCATTTTCATAACTTGATTCATGATTTAATCCTTTTGTATCTTGCTAGTTCTAGTATTCAAATATATAGAAGATCAAAAAAATCAAACTTTAATCTATATATCTCATCAAAAACCGAAACCCTAGGTTTGTGTACTTAAGGGTTTTATGATTCAAAAGTTGTTTGTAACACTTGAATCAAACTCTAACCTTTGTATGTTGATTAAATCCAAGAGTTGATGAAATTTCAAAATTTCTAGCCTATGGAGCTTGAGGAAATCCGAACCCTAGTTCTTAGAACTAGATGAGTTTAGTTCATGTCTTAGTTCATAATCATGGTTAAAGTGATTAATCATGCTTAATTAACTTATGGATCATTAATCCTTAAGTTAATCAAATTTTAATTTTTCCTAACCTAGATAATGGGTTGAAGCCGAACCCTAACCTTCATAAACTAAGTGTATTGTTGTTTGATTTGATTTATTTTGGGTTATAATTCGTTTGAAGGAAATAACTGAGTTAGCTGAGTCAAGCTGACGGAGAAAAATCAGATCAGGATCAGAAAATTAACAAGAAATATAGTGTGGTCATCAAGAGGTAAGGGGGGCTTACCTGAGGGATTTTTCTCTATAACTATTTGTGTGTAGTGTGATTTATATGAATTATATGTGGTTGTGGTTATTTGTTTATGTGGCTTACATTGTGTTGTTTATCTGTGTATCGGTGATTTATCTGCTTTTAATTTATTTAATTATCTGCAGTAGTATATTATGTTGCTATGATGCATGATCTGCTTGGTGATATAATTATGATGATGTTGTTGAATGTTATTTGTGAGTGTTGTTTGAGAAGCATGACAGTGGTCAGTGCACAACCGATTAATCACATAAAAGCTTTAATAAGCTGTGCAAATTATATTCAATATTTTAACGGCAAAATATTGATATATAATATTAAAGGAATTTTATTTTGAGGAAAATGAGGAGTTTTGAAAAATATTATTATTTTAATAATTTATTTCTGGAAAAGGGAATTATGAGTCACAATGAGATGAAACCGTGAAAATATTTTTGCACTGCTAATTTTTACGTAAGAAATTCCAGAATATTATAAATTAGTATTTTATGAAATTAATTGGTGAAAATAAGTTAATCATGATTTTAGAAAATCAATTAAGTGGAAAAAGTTAAGTTTTGGCTTAAAAAGCCTTAAAAAAATAATATTTGACGGCAAATTTGGAAAAGTATAGACGGCAAATATTTTCGAAACGGCAGTGCCTATTTTGAGGAAATTAAACCTCAAGTGACTCATTGGTTTGTGAAAAACTAAGTTTTATTATTTGAGGATTTTATAATGAATTTCTACCTTGGAAAAGAATTTCTGAAAATCAAAAGTTGATTTAACCATGTTGAAAGTACAGTTGGACTTAGTAACCGAGACGTCGGGGTGCTAATGTTCTGTGTTGTGATGGACTCAGTCATTTGGACTTTGAGGGCCTATATTGTATACGTGAGGTATACTGTATTGAAACATTTGAAGATGTTTTCTACTACCACGAACCTAAGACTGATTGCAAGGTCGAGAGGTGTCGTGATTGAGCACTCGGACTGTGAGGTCCTGTGTTTTAATAAAAGTTTTAAGGATGTTAAAACTGTGTGAGTCGTAAGCCATTTTGAGCTTTGGCAAGGAAAGATTGAACACAAAGAAAAGAATGAAACAAAAGTGTTTTGCATGCATTGGCAGACGTGCCTGGGTTTTCTGTTCTGGCTGCGTGCCTGGTATTCTGTTCTGGCTGCGTGCCTGGGTTTTCTGTTCTGGCTGCATGCCTGGGTTTTCTGTTCTGGCTGCGTGCCTGGTGTTCTGTTCTGGCTGCGTGCCTGGTATTCTGCCGCGGGCTGCGTGTCCGTGATTTGCGTGGTATGCGTGGGTCTGCGTGCCTGTAACTATCGAGTCTGATCAAATCATTACGATGTTGGAGATATCTCATGAGATTAGGTGTGAATGTTTAGATGATGTATAGAAGTGTTCATGCATAGTTTTTTCAATGTTGATGTTTGGGGTGTGAAACCCACTGATAAACTGTATATTATAATTGAGATGTTTTTGTATATGTGTATGTGTCTTCTTTTGTGCAAGCATTTAGTTATTTTGTTAAATCCGTATATTGGTGTCTCACCCTTACAACACATATCAGAGACGTACAAGGGGTAGGATTTCTACAAGAAGGAGAAGGTTGTCTAGTTCAAGGCATGCTGTGCTGCTCCAGTTGGCGGTAGTGTCTGTTAGTTACGACCAGCTTAGGTCCTATTTTGATATACGGTGTTTAGGAGAATAAATCTGATAATGATCTAGTTGTGAAAACATATGAGGCAGTATAGTTGTATGACTTCTATACATTATGTATTTAAGTGTGATTTGATTATGTTGTTGTGGTTGTGAGGTTAAAAGAAAAAGGAAAAAAATTTATCACCATATTTTGAAAAGATGAGTGTTGAGAAAACATTATTTTCCGAAAGTAACCAGCAAATTAAGTTTTATTTCCGCAAACGGGTAACCATGTGATGACCGAGTTTAGGGTGTCACATTAGTGATATCAGAGCTGGTCGAGTCTTTCGGGAATGTTGGGAAATAGGTCTGTTATGTGGATGTTGTGTGTTCTCTGAATAAGATCTGTTTGGAATTACTTCTTAGAAGTAATGTGTGGTAATGACTATGTTTCCGTTTCAGTTTCTGGTTTTTGGTTTAACTGATTGTGGTTTATAGGTCAGTTATGGAACCAGTTGTTGAACCAGAAGCTGGACGTGAACGGGGACGGGGACGTGGACGCGGCCGTGGAAGAGGCCGTAGAGGCGGTCGTGTTGGCGGTCGTGGTAACATGAATGAAGATTATGAAGAAGGAGTGGATTATGTAGCTCAGGCAATGGAAAATGTAGCAGCTGTGATTGCTAATCAGACTGCATCCATGAATGCCCAGAACCAACAGGCACAGATTCGAGCTGAACAGGCTGTTGAAGGCAAGAATTTAACTGCTTTTAGGCATCAAGATCCATCACAATTTCATGGAGATGTGGATCCTGTGAAAGCTGACTTATGGATTCAGGAGTTAGAGAAAATTTTTAGACTAATTCATAGTCCTGAGGGAGTGAAGGTAACTTATGCCACTTTTCTATTGGTGGGCGATGCTGAGTATTGGTGGAAGGGCACCGAACAACTGCTGGAAGCCGAGAATCAGGAGATTACTTGGGAAGTATTTCAAACCAGCTTCTTAAACAAGTATTTTCCTCAAAGTGCACGAGCTGAGAAGGAGCAAGAATTTTTGCAACTTCAACAGGGGGATTTAACTGTTGGAGAGTACGCGGCAAGGTTTGAATCACTTGCTAAGTATTTTCGCTTTTTCCAAAACAACCCAAGCGAAGATTGGAAGTGTGAGCATTTTGAAAAAGGATTGCGTTTCGAGATTAAGGAATCAGTACTACCATTGGAAATCCGTAATTTCCAAGCCTTAGTCGAGAAGTGTAGGAAGGTGGAGCTAATGAGGAAAGAAAGAGACAATGGAGGAACTGTTGGAGGACCCTCTCGTTCCAAGAACCAGAATCAGAATCGGAAAGAGGAACGAAATCAGCAGAAGCCTTATTTCCGACCACCAGGGAATGACCAGAATATACAACAACATCATTCGAATTTTGTTGCGACGGGGAGTAGTGGCCAAAATAATCAAAATCAAAGTCAAGTTAGAAGGTGTTTCAGCTGTGGAGATACAAGACATATGTTGGATACTTGCCCTGTGAGGGGAGCTAAGTATTTCAACTGTGGTCAAGTGGGACATTTGGCAAAGAATTGCAATGCACCAAAGGGAGCTAAGTGTTTCAACTGTGGTCAAATGGGACATTGGGCGAAGGAATGTAATGCGCCAAGGCGTGGATCGACTGTCAATAACACCAATGGTATCAAGCCAAATATTGCGGGTAGAGTATATAGTGTGCGGGGAGCGGAAACTTCAAACCATGACGGTAACCTCTTACCTACACTATTTCGTTCGGGTACAATTCATATTTTGTTTCGATGGATTGTGTGTGGATATGTTGAAATTACTTGTTCCTGTGATTATCATGAGATGATCGTTTCAAATTTCAACTATTCAATTGGTCACTGTGACATTTAGTATGTTTGGCTGTCCTATTTTGTTCAGGATAGACGTTTTCTTGACAAAACTAATTTCTCAAATGAGACTTGCTCTAGTCACTTTTACGGTTGGTAGAAAGCGATTCGGTCCGAATTCTTGACGGATCATAGTTCTTTTAAATTGTTGGAAAAGATATTCTTGTGAGAGAAGAAACTTTCTTCGATTCATGCTTGTAAAAGTGTACCGATCATACATTTTTACTTCCCTGAATTTGTTAAAGAATCTTTATGCACAGAATATTCTTGTATTTTTATCAGATTGATGAATTTTTTTTTATACTTTCTTGTGAAAGTAAGGCTTCGGGATCTTTCATTCCTGTCTAGCTTCGTGTCACGAAATTTCGAGGACGAAATTTTTTTTTAGTGGGGTAGTAATGTAACACCCCGATTTTCGCTGCTTTGTAATATCGATAATAAATATATAAATATATATTTTTATCCGAGACTTAGAAAATGATTTTGGATAAACCAAGGTCATTTCCTTGTTATACTTATTTTTATAAGGCTCCGGGGAAGTTTTTGGTTGAAAACTCAGACGGAAGCTTTGGTCATTTTTTTCTGTGTTTTCACTGACAGTAAAAATTTACTGCTCAGAAGACCTAATTTTGAGTCGTGAACGAGATGAAAAATGTTTTTATCGTATTTACTACGATACTGGAAGTTTTGAAAATTTTGGTAAAAAAATTAAAATATTATATTTGTTGCGGGCGTATACGTCTAGATGTATCTAGGAAAAGCTTGAGCCAGATGAATCAGGAAGTCGGCAACGTAGCAGAGACATTGGATTGACCGACTTGACGAGCATTTATGACGAGTTTATCCTATCATAAATGGCCATGATGGCACATTTATGGCAACATTAAATTTTCTTATGAAATGACCAAAATGCCCTTGTCTTTTTATGACAATTTCTACCAAATGCCATTGGACAAGTTGACCAAGCCTTGCCCCATCCTCACGAATTCAATAGTGCCATCTTCTCTAAGTTGGTTGTCTTCTTCATATAAATAGCCTTCTTCCATTTTCATGACTTTTTTCTTCAAAGTTCATAAGTTGCCATAAGAACACCATAGTAAAAATTCAAAAGAAACTCATCCAAATCTTGTTTTTCTTGGATCAACAAGAGGTAATACCTTATTCTCTTGTCATTTAAATCCTTTCTCTTCACAACTTTTGATAGATTCATGGCTAAGATTCATATGTTCTTCACTTGTTTAAAGTTCTTGAAGTTAGATTCAAAAATTCATAACTAATTCTAGAAAAATCCTTTTGACATGAAACCAATTGCTATGATCTTATAATCATCCCTATTTTCATCATATAGAAGCACAAGATCATGAGAAATTTCTTTCCTTGATTTTTGGTTATGGCCGAACCTAGGTTAACTTTGAGTTCTTAGGTTTTGTTTCATTTTCATAACTTGATTCATGATTTAATCCTTTTGTATCTTGCTAGTTCTTGTATTCAAATATATAGAAGATCAAAAAAATCAAACTTTAACCTACATATCTCATCAAAAACCGAAACACTAGGTTTGTGTACTTAAGGGTTTTATGATTCAAAAGTTGTTTGTAACACTTGAATCAAACTCTAACCTTTGTATGTTGATTAAATCCAAGAGTTGATGAAATTTCAAAATTTCTAGCCTATGGAGCTTGAGGAAATCCGAACCCTAGTTCTTAGAACTAGATGAGTTTAGTTCATGTCTTAGTTCATAATCATGGTTAAAGTGATTAATCATGCTTAATTAACTTATGGATCATTAATCCTTAAGTTAATCAAATTTTAATTTTTCCTAACCTAGATAATGGGTTGAAGCCGAACCCTAACCTTCATAAACTAAGTGTATTGTTGTTTGATTTGATTTATTTTGGGTTATAATTCGTTTGAAGGAAATAACTGAGTTAGCTGAGTCAAGCTGACGGAGAAAAATCAGATCAGGATCAGAAAATTAACAAGAAATATAGTGTGGTCATCAAGAGGTAAGGGGGGCTTACCTGAGGGATTTTTCTCTATAACTATTTGTGTGTAGTGTGATTTATATGAATTATATGTGGTTGTGGTTATTTGTTTATGTGGCTTACGTTGTGTTGTTTATCTGTGTATCGGTGATTTATCTGCTTTTAATTTATTTAATTATCTGCAGTAGTATATTATGTTGCTATGATGCATGATCTGCCTGGTGATATAATTATGATGATGTTGTTGAATGTTATTTGTGAGTGTTGTTTGAGAAGCCTGACAGTGGTCAGTGTACAACCGATTAATCAGATAAAAGCTTTAATAAGCTGTGTAAATTATATTCAATATTTTAACGGCAAAATATTGATATATAATATTAAAGGAATTTTATTTTGAGGAAAATGAGGAGTTTTGGAAAATATTATTATTTTAATAATTTATTTCTGGAAAAGGGAATTATGAGTCACAATGAGATCGAAACCGTGAAAATATTTTTGCACTGCTAATTTTTACGTAAGAAATTCCAGAATATTATAAATTAGTATTTTATGAAATTAATTGGTGAAAATAAGTTAATCATGATTTTAGAAAATCAATTAAGTGGAAAAAGTTAAGTTTTGGCTTAAAAAGCCTTAAAAAAAATAATATTTGACGGCAAATTTGGAAAAGTATAGACGGTTGTCGCGACCGTCCCGTCCGGGAGCCGCGAAAAGGGATAAAAAAGACAGAGGAGTCGCCACTAAAATTTTTATTGGGAAAATCTTAGAAAACCCAATTATTTAAAGGTAAACTGGTCTTTTAAAAAAAAAAGATATATGAGTCCGGGAGTCGGTTACGAGTAGGGAAGGTGTTAGCACCCCACATCGCCCGTTTAAAAAACGGTACCTTAAGTTAATTGTGCAAAAACATTTTAATAACATTTTAAATATTTATTTTACCCCAAAAATTATTTACAAGAAAGAATTATTTTAAATTTTAATTTTTTGACTTTTATTAAAAAAAATTATATTTTTAACTTTATGGTTTATAAAAACTAAATGAGGTTGAACATGACACGTGAGTCCACAGGGCAACCTCAAATCCAAGGGATTAAACATGGCACCGTGTCCATAGAGCACCCCAGGAAAGATAAAAGTTTAATTATTTTGGTTAATTATTTAAACATAAAAAGGGACACAAAAAAAAGGAAAATTTAGTTTTGGCCCGACAAGATGATTTATCTTGCTCCTACGTATTCCCAGGTGCGATGGGAAACTCAAAGCCACGTAGTTCTTTTAGAAAAGATTTGATTGGTTGATTAATTTTATTTCTTTTTTGAAAAAAAGGGATTTGATTTTGGAAAGATTTTTATAAAAAAGGATTTTATTTTTTTTTTGAAATAAGTTTAGTCTTGCACAGGGTCCAAGATAGCAGTGCTACACGATAAACCCTTACAATTCATACGACACTTGAGGATGAAAAATCATACATCAACGTCGTAGATTGTTGTGTGGATTCAAAAGATTTTATTTTACTTTGAAGATTTTGTTCTATTTTATTTTTATAAGAAAAAGAAATTATACCATTTGAGGATGCATTTTTCTTAATGAGACAAGAATACAAATTTGACCCAATCCTAAAAAGCTCGTGACCAGAGAAGGCTTGAAAACAAATTTTTTATTTTTTTGAAAGGATATGGCCCAAGTTAGTGAAACCCAAACTTAAGCCAAAAAAAAAAAAAGAAGAAGAGAAAAAAAAAACAGAGAAAGGCATTTGGCATCCACTTCTCAATCAGAAACCCAATGACACCTAATAGCCCAAAACACAATAACCCACCATCACAGAATAACAGTAACATAAAAAAAACAAATGAAATAAAAAGCCAAAGAGGAAGCTTCTGGCTTCTCCATCGTTACCCAGGGGAATGAGCAGAAACGAAGAGGCTGCGCACAGAGGGGTCAGACGGCACGGTGGCGGAGCAGTGAAGGGCGACTGGAGGACGGTGATGATGGCAACGTCTGGTGGTGGTGATGGGCGGCCGGCACGAGACTGAACCGAGATGGAAGCGCCCACAGATCTGCGATTCTTTGGATTTGCGAGGCGGAGGAGGTCGTGGCGCGCGAGGGACGACGCGGCGCGGCGAGACGGGAGTGCGGTGTACGTGCGTGGAGGAATAGCGGCGTGGCGGTGACGACGGACTGCTATGGATCGGGCGGATCCGTGGCGGGGATGAGCGGATCTGGTTATTTGGTCCACCCTTTTCTTCATTCCTCTGTGATGCACGGAAAACGGAGGAGGGAACAGGTGGGACGGTGGTAGACTCGAGTGGAGCACAGCGAAAGGGGGGGGTTGCGTGACTGGTGGGATAACGGCGGAGCTGGGAGGAGCTGGTCTAACGGCGGTTCTTTGTGGGTCGTTCCCTTCCTCCCATTTATTCTCTTCTCTTTTTTCTTTTTGTTTGGAATCTGATCTAACTGCTTGGTGGATATGGTGTTTGGCAATTTATTTAAGTGAAAATGGGAAGTCACCTGGGGTATAATACAGGCCGTGGGTTCTTTGTGGTTATGGAAGTGTTGGTGATGAGGGGTGGTGAAAGGTTGGGAATGGAGAAGGTGGAATGGTGTCTGGTGGATTAAGGGCAGTCCCAATGCAGGGTGGCCGAGAGGAATAAGAAAATGGAGAGTATTGAGTATTTTGTTTTTCTGCTGCTGTTTCTTTTTTACTGTTTTCTCCCCCCTCTTTTTTTTTTATCTGAATCGTCTTCCCCCTTTAAATATTTCTACTGTTGCAAGACTCCAAAACAGGACCCAATGTCCTCTACCATGGTTGCAATGCAGGGTCCTTTTCAACATTTCCAATTTTACTGATTCTTTGTTTGTTGTGTCTTTCCTTGATGCTGCAAATTTCCTTGTTCATGTTGAGTACTTTTCTCTTTGGTTCAGGTTTGACTCTCTCAAAAGTAGCATAGCATTTCTTCTTCCCATTTTTACCTTATTGATACTTGAATTTTGAAATCATTTTTGTTGAAAATGCCTGACACTGTCTCATTCCATTTAAGCTTCTGAAATGTATTAAGGAATTTGGCCTCTTCCTCTTGGTTCTGTTCCTTTTGGTTCTGCACACTTGTTTTGTCCCTTTCCTATTTTTATTTATTTTTATTTTAATATTAAAAAAAAAAAAAGGTCAGCCCCTTTTTGTTTGAGATGGGATGATGTAAGTGGATTGGGCTAAAAGAGATGGGCCAAATAATGGATATATATATTTTTATTTATTTATTTTTTTTTTTTTGCAGATTTTTATTTATTATTTTTCTTTTCCTTTTTTTTAAAATAATAATAATAATAATAAGAGGAGAAAATACCCGGACAAAATTAGGTGTTCACAACGGCAAATATTTTCGAAACGGCAGTGCCTATTTTGAGGAAATTAAACCTCAAGTGACTCATTGGTTTGTGAAAAACTAAGTTTTATTATTTGAGGATTTTATAATGAATTTCTACCTTGGAAAAGAATTTCAGCCATTTGGACTTTGAGGGCCTATATTGTATACGTGAGGTATACTGTATTGAAACATTTGAAGATGTTTTCTACTACCACGAACCTAAGACTGATTGCAAGGTCGAGAGGTGTCGTGATTGAGCACTCGGACTGTGAGGTCCTGTGTTTTAATAAAAGTTTTAAGGATGTTAAAACTGTGTGAGTCGTAAGCCATTTTGAGCTTTGGCAAGGAAAGATTGAACACAAAGAAAAGAATGAAACAAAAGTGTTTTGCATGCATTGGCAGACGTGCCTAGGTTTTCTGTTCTGGCTGCGTGCCTGGTATTCTGTTCTGGCTGCGTGCCTGGGTTTTCTGTTCTGGCTGCGTGCCTGGGTTTTCTGTTCTAGCTGCGTGCCTGGTATTCTGTTCTGGCTGCGTGTCTGTGACTGCGTGTCTGTGGCTGCGTGCCTGTAACTATCGAGTCTGATCAAATCATTACGATGTTGGAGATATCTCATGAGATTAGGTGTGAATGTTTAGATGATGTATAGAAGTGTTAATGCATAGTTTTTTCAATGTTGATGTTTGGGGTGTTAAACCCTCTGATAAACTGTATATTATAATTGAGATGTTTTTGTATATGTGTATGTGTCTTATTTTGTGCAAGCATTTAGTTATTTTGTTAAATCTGTATATTGGTGTCTCACCCTTACAACACATATTAGAGACGTACAAGGGGTAGGATTTCTACAAGAAGGAGAAGGCTGTCTAGTTCAAGGCATGCTGTGCTGCTCCAGTTGGCGGTAGTGTCTGTTAGTTACGACCAGCTTAGGTCCTATTTTGATATACGGTGTTTAGGAGAATAAATCTGATAATGATCTAGTTGTGAAAACATATGAGGCAGTATAGTTGTATGACTTCTATACATTATGTATTTAAGTGTGATTTGATTATGTTGTTGTGGTTGTGAGGTTAAAAGAAAAAGGAAAAAAATTTATCACCATATTTTGAAAAGATGAGCGTTGAAAAAACATTATTTTCCGAAAGTAACCAGCAAATTAAGTTTTATTTCCGCAAACGGGTAACCATGTGATGACCGAGTTTAGGGTGTCACAGTTTGCCTCCCAAAACCCTCCCTCCAAAACCTTGTGTTGGAAGATCCTTTGTTTTTCACCCTTCAATTGCCACCACTTGATCCTTGAAACCTTTTCGTGGCCTCTTCTCTTCACACTCCTCTTAACTCTTACATCCATGACCAAGACTCTATGTTGGGTAGTCAAGCTCTTTCCAGGTATGACTTTACAGTCCAAGCAAATCTTTCTATCCGATCTCCTAATAAGAAAGAAATCTATTTGAGAGCTTGTCACCCCACTTTTGTACGTGATAAGATGCTCCTCACGTTTCCTAAAACACGTATTGGCTATAGTAAGATCGAAAGCAGATGAAAAGTCCATAATAGACTTACCCTCACCATTTACCTCCTCTAGGCCATATCCCCCATACAAACCGTTGTAACCTCTAGGTGCCCTCCCTACATGCCCATTTAGATCACCTCCTAAGAAAATCTTTTCACCTAGCGGTATTTCCTGAATTAGGCCTTCTAAATCCTCCCAAAATTTTACCTTGAAGTGTTCTTCTAACCCTACCTAAGGTGCGTAAGCACTAATCACATTAAAGGTGTCTTGTTCCACTACAAATTTTAGGACAAAGATCCTATCTCCAACCCTTTTTACATCCACAATATCATTCTTTCAATATTTATCCACAATTATGCCCACCCCATTTCTCGATTTTACTTTGCCAGTGTACCAAAGCTTAAAACCCGAAGAGTCTAATTCCTTTGCCTTTTCTCCCACCCACTTAGTTTCTTGTAGGCACATGAAATTGACCCTCCTCCTAATCATAGTGTCAACTATTTCCATTGATTTACCTGTAAGTGTGTCTATATTCCAAGTTCCAAAGCGAATCTTACTCTCGTGAGCTAGCTTCTTTAGCCATACTCGTTCACAAAAATGTGGGAACCCTTGCTTATTTTTCACTACATCCAAGCGGCGATGCAACGGCCCTTGCTCATTTGACACTGTACTCGAGCTATACAGCGCGTTGCTTCTGGGAAACGACCTAGCATTAACATTATTACGTCGTTGATCCATGTCATAGAGATTCGACTAAGTTTTACGTTGGCTGTCGATGGCCTAACACAACCCTCTCCTTTTATTCGGGCTTGGGACCGGGCAAATATTTATCAATAATTTCTGTCATTTCAGATACAACGTGTCCCTGAACTTGATGCCAACCAAAGTATCTCTCAACTGTCCATATATAAAATCTCTTACTAAATCATCCAACTAAGAAGTAAATTAGTCATAACAGTCATTACAAGCATCCTAAATTGCAATACAGCTTCAAGCATATATTATATATTAGTATGAATCATCAACTGAGAGGTAAACAAAGTTCAAAACAGTCTCAGTGAACATCATTTACAAAAAAAAAAAAAAACCAAGCATATGCAGAGCATTACCAAGCTGCTGCTACTAAGTACTCACAAAAAATGTGCCATTAGTCAATATTCAAGCACTAAAAGCTGCCTATCATAGTATCATTTACAAAAAAAATCTTAAGTAAGGCTGATATATATATAAAATGTGTATCTAATGTTCTAAAACTGAAACATAACTCAATATAAAAGGTGTCTATCAGGTGACACAAATTAAAGAAACCAAAAATTAAAGAAACAATAAGCCAAAACCAACAATCTACAACACGAGTGGATGGTGATTCTCTTCGCACACCAGGGGAAGCACAAAACGAAAGTTGCTTCCTCTTTGAGTTGCAGGCGCAACAGCCAGCAAAGATGTCGACGCCGTCGTGTGTGGCCGTGTGGGTCCTCCTCCTACTCTCCTCGAGGAGCCGACGCCATGGCTGCTGTGAGCGTGAGTGAAATGTGAAATTTTTTAACCTAATGTGAATGTATATTCTGTAATGGGCCGTATATTAAGGGACTGCGGGTAAAAAATAAGGCTTGTAAAATTAGTGTTGCATATGTAGGACGGGCCGGGTACCCCAAGGGGTAACCCGGACCCGTCCTAGACCTTTTTCCTTTCGGGTCTGTCCTTTACCAATCCGAAGCTGTCATGCTCACCCCTGCATACTGAAGAATATGACAAGACCAACCACCCTTTATAGCATAACATGTCTTGTTCTAGAGTATATCGAGGGCGTGAATTTGGATTCTCTTGTAACTCTGTCCAGATTTTATTTAATACAAGATCATGTTGAACTTCTTTATCAATTTCTGTTATGTCGTGCCAAAAAGGTCATTTAATGTCTTGCAGCTCTTTGTCTTCTATTGGAGATATAGTTAGTTGGAGATATAGTTAGTTAGTTGATAGTTAGTTGCTAGATCTATGGTTAGTTGGTTGCTAGATCATTAGCCTATATAAAGGCTTAATCTCTTTGTAATCAATCAACCCATTCTATCAATTTCACATTCATACTTTCTCTCAAATTCTTTTCTCCTCCAATGGATGCCATATTTCCTAATATGGTATCAGAGCGATATCAACCATCATGAGAGAAAACTTTCCGCTGCTATTTCTTAATATTATTCATTTTTCTTTCTTTTCATTTTACCCAAAGAAAACTCAAAACACCTTTCCTTTTCATTTCTTCATACATTTCTTTGCTTGAATTATAGACTCTAATGATGACGAGTTCCATGATATTGAGAGGTCAGATCCAAGTCCTGATATGCTTCTAGTTGATGGCATGAATGCCTCTTCAAATGGTATGGCTGTCGATGCTGCACCACTAGAGGCTTTGTTTTCCTGGAAAGAAGAGTTGGAAGTTATTGTTCGTGGAAGGGGAGAGCTTTGGCAAACCTTGACAGCAGATTTTATGAGATTTTGCTCTCTTTCTTGTTCTATTTCTTTCTTTCTTCCACCTGTGCATTCAAAATCCAGCACTGGCATCAACAATGAAGAAGATCAACACAAGAAGCCAAATTCTCATTATTCTGCCACTGCAGTTATTGATTCTCTTGCCAAAAAGAAGAGCATTGCCTCAAAAGGGGAAACTCCTTCAGGCTGTGATGGATGTTGGACCATTGCTTCACACGGTTCTCCTTGGAGGGCCACTTCTTCATTTACAAAACCCCCTCTTTTGCAACACATCAAAGTTCCACCTTTAACAAATCAAAGAATCTCAGGGGGCTTCCCATTACGGCTAGCTCTCTTGAAATCAAGGTCTCATAATATCCACATGCCTGGTATCTCAACAATACTTGGCATCATTTCTACACACTCAAAGCCTTCCTTTTAACATCTAGATTTGATCCATCCTGAGATACAAATAAAGGATATCTTGAAGAAATGGGCCGTTGGTATTTCAATATAGAATTAATAGTCCTCTCTAGGTAATCAAGACGATTGCATGCCATGATCACAACAAACTGCCACTTGGAACTTTCGAGTTCTTGAACAAGAGATTTTATTTGTCCATATTCTTGGTCTCGACGCTTCTCTCTCTTCTTCTAGGGCCACAATCCGTCCTTGTTGCAAGCTAATCCGATCAATCGGTGATCGCATTTGACTTGTACAATGGTTTTCGACTTCAATAAGCAAAGACAAGGTGATCAACATATTCTGATTGGGTTGCGAATAGCCTCATCTGGATGTAGATGAAGACGCCGGCTGCAACCAAGAGAAGGAACCGAAAATCACAACAACAAAAAATTTGCCATCAGCTTTCGCCCAAATTTGATATTACTACACTGCACTACAGCAGGTTTCCGAGATTCATTACGCCGGCCACGGCACTTCTCTGCCTTACGCTCGGCTTCAGAGGAGCATGGTCAGAACAGAAGAATTGTAAAGAATGGTTCTTCCTCTTTGTCCAAGTCCGTTTCAGAGGCACCAACATCTTTATGCCTAATATCCGTATAGTGGTGACAACTTTTGGGAACACAACAACAACAAAAAAAAAAAAAAATTGTTAAGCATTGATCATTTTTCTTGCTTCTGCCCATGATGGTGGTTAAGCATTTTGCCTAAAATTGGCATTGAAATTCATGAGGCTTAACAAGCCCATTTTAGAGCGACTTTTGACTAATGTTAATTCTAGCGAGTCGACTCATTATTGATATTTGGAGGCTAAATAGCCCATTTTGGAGCAACTCTTGACTGATGTTAATTTCAAAGAAGTCACTCATTTGATATACAGATTTCATTCTTTTGCCAATGTTCATTCTGGCAAGATTCATTTGCTTTTGGAACGAATGCCGGGGAGACACTGAAAGAAGATCGACGAAGCCCAAAAGAAGGTTGAAGACTTCTCAGATCTATGAACTTCGACCGTTACCTATATCATTGTTTGACTTTTCTTGATTAGCCAATGTAATTAGGCTTATACATTTGTAATTTTCATTCATTGTTCTTTCTTTTTCTTGCATTATGTTGTACACCCCAAGCTGGATTTGCTAATCCGCACTTCCAGCTTGCGGGGGGCTATTGGAGATATAGTTAGTTAGTTGATAGTTAGTTGCTAGATCTATGGTTAGTTGGTTGCTAGATCATTAGCCTATATAAAGGCTTAATCTCTTTGTAATCAATCAACCCATTCTATCAATTTCACATTCATACTTTCTCTCAAATTCTTTTCTCCTCCAATGGATGCCATATTTCCTAATATCTTCATCTCATCTAGATAGGGCATCGATTACCTTATTTGAAGCCCCTACCTTATATATAATATCAAACTCATATCCCAGCGATTTTGCCGACTAGTATTGTTGGTTCTGAGTTGTAATTCATTGTTCAAGTAAGTGTCTTGAGCTTTTTTTGATCAGTGTACACAATGAATTTTGGACCCAAAAGATAAGGCCTCCAATGTTGTATGGCTAAAACAAAAGCCATTAATTCTTTTTCATACACAAATTTAGAAAGAGTTGAGTCTGCCATTGCCTTGCTGAAATAAGCAATTGGCTTTTTGTCTTGTGTCAGTACAACTCCTACTCCTTTTCCTGATGCATCACATTCTATGGAAAATGGTTTTGTAAAATTAGGCATAGATAGGACGGGCTGTGGTGACAGCTTGCTGTAGCTGTGTGAAAGCCTTACTATCCTCATTCCACCTAAAATTTCCTTTTTATAACAAATAGGTCAAAGGTCGGACTAATTTTCCATAATTGCAAATGAATCTCCTATAATAACCCGTAAGTCTTAGGAATCTTCTTAGGGTTCGTTTGGTGGTCAGGATAAGAGAGACATGATAGGATAAGCTATCATATCCTGTCTGAAACTATTGTTTGGTGAGCCAGCAGGATAGGATAAACCAATCTTGTCTCTTATCATATCCTATCCTGTCCATCTAGTTAAAATTCTATCCTGAGGGGGAGCTGGGTTAGAACTCGACAGGATAGGATAAGGTAATTTAAAGTATAATAAAGTATAAAAAAAATGTACACATAAAATAATTAAAGTATAATAAATTATAATATGGTTATCGAAAAATGTATAAAAAACATAAAATAATAAAAATATTAATAATTAATTTTAAAAATTATTATTTCTTCGCACAAGACTAATTTTGTTACTTTATATTATTTTTAAAAACTGAAAAATAAATAAAAATGTTCTAATAATTTAACTATATGTAAAGTAAAAACTAAAAATGAATATTTAAAATTATAAAAAAATTAATTTAAGTTAAACAATATTTTAAAATTTTTAAATATTATATGTAATTTTATCACAAGGACAATTTTGTCTTTTTATATAATCTTAAAAAATGAAAATTATAAAAAAAAAACTAAAATCTAATAAAATATGAAAACATTCATAACAAGAACGAAAATTTTAAAATTCATGCTAAAATTACAATGCTATCCAGTTGGTTATCTGGTGGACACCAAACGTCGGATATGATAACAACTTATCATGCTCATATCCTATCATACTCCTATCCTGCTCCCTTATCCTATCCGCCCCTATCCTATCCTGACCACCAAACAAGCCCTCAGAGCTTTATGGCTCGTTTGGTGGCCAGGGTAAGAAAGACATGATAGGATAAGCTGTCATATCATGTCTGAAACTGTTGTTTGGTGAGCCAACATGATAGGATAAACCAATGCTGTCACATATCATATCTTGTCCATCTAGTTAAAATTCAATCATGAGGGCGGAGCTAGGATAGAACTCAACAAGATAGGATAAGGTGATTTATAGTATAATAAATTATAAAAGTATTTTATATATAAAATAATTAAAGTATAATAAAATATAATATGGTTACCAAAAAAGGTATAATAAAACATAAAATAATAAAAATATTAATAATTAATTTTAAAAATTATTTTTATTTTGTCACAAGACTAATTTTATTACTTCACATTATTTTAAAAAACTGAAAAATAAATAAAAATATATTCTAATAATTTAACTATATGTAAAGTAAAAACTAAAAATGAATATTTAAAATTATAACAAAATTAATTTAAGCTAAACAATATTTTAAAAATTTAAAATATTATACGTTATTTTATCATAAGGACAATTTTGTCTTTTTATATAATCTTAAAAAATGAAAATTATAAAAAACTAAAATCTAATAAAATATGAAAGCATTCAGAACAAAAATGAAAATTTTAAAATTCATACTAAAATTACAATGCTATCCGGTTGGTTATCTGGTGGACACCAAACGTCGGATAGGATAACAGCTTATCCTGTTCATATCATATCATACTCCTATCTTGCTCTTTTATCCTATCCACCCATATCCTATCATGACCACCAAACGAGCCCTTAAGGGTCTTAGGTAAGGGCCACTGTAAAATGGCCTCAACCTTTTGGGGGTCAATGGAAATCCCTTCCTTGGAGATTATGTGCCATATTACCATGTAAATGTTTCAGGATCCGTTTGTTTAAGATTTTGATATAATTAATTTTGAAAGAATTGATTTTAAAAAAAGAGGTTAAAAAATTGACTTTTTTTTTAATGATATTTTAAAAGTAAGTTTAAAAGAATTGATTTTGTTTGGATGATAAAGTAAAATCACTTTTGAAGTGTCTCGTTTGTTGAAGATTAAAAAATAAATGATTCTGCTACAAAATAATTTAGTGATTAATTTTAGAGATTTTTTTTAAAAAATAGAAGCAGATTTGTATTTGTTTACAATCATAAAATCATTTTTAAAAAAAGTAGTTAGTTATAAAAAATGATTTTTTTTTCAAAAACTAATGAAAGCATATTTTCATTTTAACCCTAAAAATGATTTTTTTCCCCTTTTCATTATTTTCAAAAGCAAAAACAAACACACTAAAAGATTTAAAAAATGATTATTTAATTAAAAAATGTTTTTTAGCAAAATAAGCAATAAAAACGCACTCATAATGAATATTGTGGATCCCACACATAAAATAAATTATATTCAACGAAAAAATTAAAAATTTGTGTTTCTCTCAAAATCAATTCTATTCACCTCAAACGAGATTCTTTTCAACACAATTTCCGGTCAAACAAGATCCAATATCCGAAAATCAAATGCAAACAGAGTTTTTTCATGTCTAGGAATCTAAACTAGACACACACTCATTCTTACTTATGAGAATTGAAATCGGCATCAATGTTGTCATAAGTATGTAGAGAACGAAAGACTAGCATTTTTCACACATGATGATGAATGATGATGACTAAACATCTTATATTAGTCTGATTTGATATAATACATACTGTTAGATAGAAATAAATGATCTCATCATCAATCTTGATTCAAATTAATATTAGGCACTAATGTAAAGGTTAATCGTTTGGCAACCTTAAAAGCTCTAAAAACAACGTATATACAATATTGAAAACGAAAAGAATATGTGCATTCATTCATATGAAGAAAAAGTACTGTCACTTTACCTTCATCTTGTTTATCTTCAGATACAGCAGTAAACCAAACTTCATGTTATCTACTTATCTTAGAGGCTTCAGAGTAAACGGTAAATGAAAGTACCATTTGTATGTAAATTTAAGCTCCAAGAATGAAAACAATTGTCCTTTTTAACAGTTACACTTAAAACTGGAAGAACTTTGCCCCTTAAAAATGGCTCTTTCTGGCATGACTCGGAATAGTCGGAGTCTAATGTGATTTCCAGATATCCAGGGTCTCGGATAAAAAAAAAGCTCCAAGAATGAAAACAATTATCCTTTTCAACGGTTAAAACCTCTCACATCATTCAACATGTCCTTGTCCTTGTGGCTTGTGGACCATAATATTTGTGATTTGTTCTGAATAAAGTTCTTTGTAGTATGTTTATTATTCCTCTATAGCCATAATTAAGAAGGTAGCTTATATATACAAACTCCAAGAGATGCAATTCTCATGTTCTGCCTTACATACATTACCCTTTTGATTCTTGTTCCTTGGAGGGCACATTGATTCTTGTTCTCCAAAAGCATCATGCATTCTAAAAAACTATCTCAGAAGATTTTTGAATACCGGCTAAAAAGCCGCAACCCCAAATCACCAGTGTTCTATGCCACTTTATTTGTTCTAGTATTTGTTTTCATCTTTGTGGAAAACATCTACTCAAATTCTACACTACAGTCCATTGACTTGTTAAGTCATGAAACTAAAGAGAAGGAAGATAGTCCTCAAACTGATGTATCAATTGAATCCTCAACTACTGATACTGATGACATTCTTTCCATGCATGAGAATGTGGAAGTGGAAGAAGAAGAGACTGATGAATTAAACAATGATCCTCTTATTCCCCCTGAAAATATATCAAGGGAACAAAGGATTGCTTGGTTCAGAAGACAGCTTCCTGAACTAGAGATACTACATTCAACCACCTTATCACAGCAATTTCATAGTAGAGTCTTCAAATTTCTCAATAGAGGCTGCTCAGTGCTATTTCACATGATATGGTTATCCCCAGCAAAATCCTTTGGTAAAAGAGAGTTTCAGACAGTGGATACACTTTTTAAGGCACGCCCTCAAGGATGTTTGTTGATTATATCAAGATCCATGGACTCCAAACTTGGATATAGAATTTTGAAACCTTTGATTGATAGCGGATTCAAAGTTTATGCAATCACTCCTGACTTGCCTTTCTTGGTTAAGGACACCCCACTTGAAGCTTGGCTTGAAGAGATGAACAGTGGTAATAAAGATCCTGGTTACATCCCATTATCACAAAACCTGTCCAATCTCATTAGGCTAGCCATGTTGTACAAATATGGAGGTTTATATGTGGACACAGACATCATAGTACTAAAAGATTTCTCAGAGTTGAGAAACACAATTGGAGCACAAAGTGTTGATTCAGTGACTAAGCAATGGACTAGATTAAATAATGCAATTATGATATTTGACATTAATCATCCTATTTTGTTGGATTTTATGCAGGAATTTGCCTCAGGTTTTGATGGAAATAAATGGGGCTATAACGGACCTTACTTATTGTCAAGAGTTGTAGAGAGAGTGGGGAACACACCAGGATACAACCTTACAATTTTGCCTCCTAAAGCCTTCTATCCTGTGGATTGGATAAGAATTGGAAAGCTTTTTAAGAAACCAGAAAATGAGTCACAGTCAATATTGGTGGAAAGCATGCTAAATGAACTATCTGAGGGGAAGACTTATGCAGTGCACCTGTGGAATAAGATTAGCAGAGAAATGGATATTGAAGAGGGAAGTGTCATGGCAAGATTAATCTCAAATCATTGTGTTGTTTGTGATGGCATAACAAAACCTTAAAAGGAGGCAATTCCCTGGTGGAAAATGAAGATATCCCAGATGCCAGAGAGATTCAGCTATGGCAAAATCACACATCTTTTGCTTTAAGTTGTTTGAAAATGATGTTACCTGGAAATAATTCATGAATGTTATTATAAAATATATATATATATATATATATATATATATATATATATATATTCTAGGAGTAGTAATCCACTTTTTAAGAATTTGAGAAGGTCTTACTTAGATTTTCTGCATAAGAAGAATCCAAACTTCCTCGGCTACAGCACTAGAAAGTACATTTCCATTTACAATCTATGAAAGAAATTATACACAATGGCATGGTTAAACAAATTCCAAAGCATAAGCATGCATGAGGTTCGTTTCTTGTACAAATTATGGATTTTTGAGTCTGTTCAAGTCCCACATTTGAGACGTAGTCCAACAAATGACATTTAGAATACTTGCCTTCTTTAAATACTGTCTTCCTTGCAATTCATATTAATTGATGAAGAATGAAATGGTATTATAACAGCGTAATATTACATATTGTTAATCACAAGGTGTGACTCATTTTGGCTGATTAAGCACTATGTTGACAGACTTTACCCGCAGTGTAGGGACTCAAAACTCATTGAAAGCACTTTGTGGTAAGGGCTAAACAAACGTCCAAGCAGAGAAGTATGAATTCCATCACTTGTTCTATATGCATTTTTATCTTGAAGTTCCATCTCTTGCACCTACAACTAAATGCTCTTGCTGATAACACCACCAGCTATGTTCCCTCAGGGAAATTAGTCCTCCACTGTGGCTCAAACACATCAGAATCTGTACAATATGATGGTAGGAACTGGACTGGTGACATTGCTCCACCCCTCTAATGCAGACACCAAGTCCTTGATAGCCAAAGCCCCAACCACACTTGATTCTATTCCTAAAGTTCCCTATATGACTGCTCGCATCTTTCGGTCTCTGTTCACTTACAGATTCAATGTAACTCCAGGTCCAAAATTCACACGCCTCCACTTCTTCCCAGCTTCCTACATGGGTCTCAATGTCTCCAAAGATTTCTTATTGGTCAGTGCTGGTAACTTCACTCTCCTACATAACTTTAGTGCAATGTTTTAAAAATCGGTCCAACCAGAGAGTCGAAAAGAAGAGCGGCTGAACTAGTGGTCGAACCGGGATGTATACCTCTCTCTCTCTCTATATATATATATATATATATACATATATATATATAAAGGTTTTAAATTGCAGTTGCGTTGCGTTTATCTCAATTGTAGGAAGATGCGGCCACATTTCAGTTTCAGAGACCTCTAAAACCTAAACATTACGGCCCAAATCCCAATCGCGGACCTTTATTTAAAACCTTTATCTCATATCATTTTCAACCTAAAGTGAGTCATCATAGGGTTCCGCTCCTTACTTTGAGGAAGGGACAAACAATGGTGACTTTCTCGCCTCTTTTTTTTAGAAAGGCAAAAGAATTTTAATAGAGTACAAGGGGTACTCGAAGCCCTTTTACAAGAAGGAATTATCAATGATGTATCATCTAATGTTAATACAAACAACCAGTACCCCTAGTTTGCTATGCAACTAATTGGATCTATACACTAATCGGAGAAGGAATAATTGGAACACTCATTGCCTGCTGAATACCATTTCCAGGAAAGGACTTTCACCCTATCCATAAGGTACATGAAATCTGGAGTTTCATTTCGAAAAGTAATCCCATTGCACAGTTCCCAAATGCACCACACTACCGTATGCCATAACAACATACAACCACCTTGCTTGACCTGTACACCAATACCCTCACCAAACAGAACTTTAAGGAGATGAAAGAACCCAACCATGAAAGAACTCTAGTCCATACCAATTTAGAGAATGGGCATAGTAGGAAAATATGTACAACAGATTCATCAGCACAATTGCAAAAAACACAAAGCAGGGAAGCATCTTCATCAATAGCCCTCCTATGGTGTAGGTTTACCTTAGAAGGGATCCTGTCTAACAGTAGTTGCCAAGAAAAAACCACTACCTTCAGTAGAGCCTTACTCTTCCAAAGCAAGTGCAGTGTTTTTTCCTGCAGTTCAGAGAGCTGGACATGCAGTAATTGCCGATTGGAAAGCTCTTCATAGGCCGATCTTACAGTAAAATCCCCACAAGGATGTGGCTTCCAAACCCAGCAATCCTCCCTTTGAAGCAGATTAACCGAGCTAAGGTTATTGAGTAGCTTCTTTATAATTACCTCCTCCCAAGCAAAAGGACTTCTCCTCCACTTAAGGTCCCAGACCCAATTCAAACCTTCCATCTTCCACAGTCATAAATTTTTCCAGCTTGTAGATTAGATAGCTGAAATAACCTTGGGAAGAGTTCTTCCAAAGTAACGCCTCCATACCATTTGTCCTTCCAAAATGAAATAGTCCTTCCATCACCCAACTTTTTGTAAACCCCTTGCTGGAACTAATCCCCCTCCACCCTCCTACTTAAACCCACCTTACACAAGTCCTTCCACCAAACTGACCTAAACCTTGACCGACCCACAACATTCAGGTTTGGATTAGTACACACCTCCACACCGTATTTAGCTCTCACCACCTTAACCAAATTGCTTCCGAATCTGTCAAGAGCCGCCACCTCCATTTGGCCAAAAGACTTAGGTTGAATAGGGCTAAGTTTTTCACCCCGAGACCCCCTTTTTCCCTCGGTTTACAGACATCGGACCATTTAACCCAAGGAATCTTCTTTTCATCCCAAGTCCCGCCCCAAAGAAACTCTGTTTGGATTCTAACCACCACTTGCCAGACCTTCATGGGCATCTTCATAAAGGATAGGAAATATATAGGAATACCCGTGAGAACCGAGTTTAGTAGCACTAGCCTCCCTCCCAAGGAAAGATACCGATTCTTCCAAGAAGACAGTCTCCTGACTAGAGCATCAATCAAAGGTTGCCATGTAGAAACTAACCTCGGATTAGCACCAACCGATAATCCTAGGTATTTAAACGGCATTGCAGCAACTCTACAATTCATGAACTCGGCTGCTGAAGACAAGAAATGATTATCCACATTAACACCCATAAGACAACTCTTATGGAAGTTAATTTTTAACCCTGAGACCAATTCAAAGCAACGAAGAACAGCCTTCATAACCCACAAATTCTGTTTAGTAGCTTCCCCTACTAGAATAGTGTCATCGGCATACTGGAGATGTGAAATCATCACCTCGGAGGAGCCAACCTTAAACCCTGTGAATTTTCCAGTCGAGAGTGCGTTTTTGATAAGCCCACTGAGTCCTTCGGCTACAAATAGAAATAGGAACGGAGCAAGAGGATCACCTTGCTTAAGTCCCCTCTTTATGTTGTTTGCCTGAGCTCGAGCTTCAAAGTCAGAGCGTTCCCTGCTTCACCCATTATTTACCATCAACCGGCTGTTCGAGCTCATCAATCAAGATGGCGGGGAACTTAGATGATTCATCTTAGTATGCGGTATGCCGGTTATGTCTTTGCCCAAGGTTCCGCTTGTTACCTCATTAACTCGCTCGGGAAAGCGGTTTTTCTACTACTTGGAAGAGAAGCTGGGTGTGTGTATATATATATATGGAACTACATCAGATAACCTTGTCCCACTAAATGACCCCATTGAACTCTAAGGAAACACCTAAAATTCAAAAAAAGCCATGTACAGCGAGGCCTTTTTTTTAATGGTTTCTTCTAAAGCTTTTTAGGCTTCAACTACCCCTTTTAATCTTTCTTCCATTTGATCCCTTTTTCCACATGGGAGCTTCTATTGGTCTTCTTCCTAGGTGACCAAACTAAACTAACAGGTGAGTTTCCATCATTTTCGACTCAAAAGGTGCTACTCCAACATCATTGATCCATGTCATAAAGGACTCAGACAAAGTTTAACATTAGCCATCACTTCTAATTGAAAAAGAAAAAACAAACAAACAAACATTGCTTATTGTTCCCAGAATCAAGGATAAGCAAGCATTACCATGCGAGGAAAGGGGGAAGCCGAGTACCCAGCGCCAGCCATCGTGCACCGCTGGTCTCTCCAGAAATGCGCTCTCGTCCGGTGGCCGTGATGCAGGGAAGGAAACGTGATGAAGGAATCCACGGCCCTCCAACACTTTCCTCTTTCATTTTTAACACCAAAATTCTGGGAAACTAAAATAAAAAAATGAAAAAAATAAAATAAATTGAACTAATATATGTGGTTGTACAAGTGGTGAGGGATTTAATCAAGGTCCGTTTGATTTGCAGTAAATCAAGGAACAGTATAGTACAAAATGATTTGTTTTTAATTTGTTATTGTTTCTGTAAAGTAAGTACTAAGTAGGCGGTGGGAAAGACATCTTGCATAATTCCAGTTTTTTTTTTTTTTTTCTTTCTAAATTCAGTATATCCCAAGACTGAGGAATGACTAATCACTAAATCCAATGTATCACAACGTTGACGAAGGACTAATCATTGTTTAAAGGGTGTAGTTTCTGCTGATCAAGTATTATTTTAACGTTGTCAGGAATGGAACCCATGAGCAAACCAAGTCGACCCCTAAAATATCTCAGGACAGGCCTTACAATCATTGGAACAAGAGGCTTGTTTTAACAAATGTGGAAGATAATAATTTAATATGATTAATAAAAAATAACAGTATAGCATAATAATATTTTAGTGATAAATAAAAAATAATTTAAAATATAAAATTATTTTTCTGCATCGTCTTGTAATGCAAATCAAATTATATGGTACAAAGGGCATTTTTGTAAATTTGATGTTGCTCTGTCTCGAATGTATGCATACCAAACAACGTAGGGTACAAAATTGTTTGGGCTGTGCATAGACTAACAAACAACATACAGCACAAAAAGTTCTGTTATGACTCAAATAATTATCATGTATTGTTCTCTCTGTTCTGTGCTGTAATACTAATCAAATGGACCCTAAGAGTGATCATGCTTTCGAATTCTGACTTTTGTGTATGAAGATTAGTCACTATTAAAATGGTTATAGAAAAAGCTTGTAGCTTATTAAATTTTATTTATTTTTTAGCCTTATTAATTTAGTGAAATTCTTATTTTAATATGAACCGTACAAAAAAGTTATATTGAAAATCATATAAATATATCATTTCATTTAAATTATTCAATAAACATATTTAAAAATAAATTTTATGAATAATATTATAATCATAAAGCTTTAATTAGAAAAAATAATTTATATTTTTTTTTTATAAATATGTTGTTTTACATTTATAAGCTAGTTTAATCGCTAATTTTATCAAACGATTCAAATTCCATCCACTAGCTTTTTAGCTATAAGCTTTAAGCTAAAAAATAACTTATCGATCATAAGCTAGTTTATCAATTATTTTTGCCAAACACAACCTAAGTATGAGAAAAACATTTCCAATATAACATTAAAATGCTCATTCCAAAAAAAATATAACATTAAAATGGGAGAGGGGAAAAAAAATCATTTCCCTTGTCTAATTATTTCTTTATTTACTTTTGCTTTTGGAGTTGGACTTTGTTGCCATAAAAACAAGAAAAGAACATTGAAAACTCATTGTTATCCTGGGTGCAAGTGTGGCAGAAAATATGGAGGAATCTGCCAGTGCTGGTTATCAAAACCAAAGAAAAAGGAGTAGTGACGACAATGCTTTTGCCAAGTTTGTGCCCTTTTCTCCACCATTAGGACACCACCCTGAATCCCCTGATGAGGCTAATCCTGGTGGTCACCATGATCATAGCCACAAGAGACTCAAACCAAATTCTGAGGCAACTTTTTCAGAAACCACCACCAACTTCTCCACCTCTTCTCCTCTTCCCAAACAAAACATTGGCACAAGTGGAGTACTAAACAGTTCATCTCCATCCACTTCCATTAAGAATTCAGGCTATTCAGCTAATAGCGGACCATCTCCACAATCCATTGGTAGCAAGTCATCAAACATTGAGTATGAGAAGAATGATGGGAAAATTGGCAAAACAATCTCACCTTGTGAGTTCTAACACCCCATCTTCTCTATTTGAAAATTTTATAGATATTGAATTGTTTAGATATAAAACTACATTATGTGATGGATTAGGCTATTAGCACTACAAATTGTCTATCACCCTATTAACCAATCATTATTTTGGATTTTATTTTATAAAATTATCATTGGTCAAAGAATTAAGAGTACTAATACCCTCACCATTGTGTGATATCATAGTTTTATGACCAAGTGATCATGAGTGAACAAGTTAAAGATGGTGTGTGAATTATTCATGTTTCAAGTCCATTGGCATTCACTTTATCAACTAGCATCAAGGTTTTAAATTGCGGTTATGGTCACGTTGCGGTTGCGGTCACGGTTGCGTTGCGGGTATTGCAGTCTGATGCGGTCATATTGCGGCCGATGCGGTCCGCAATCACGGTCCGATGCGGTTTCGGTGGCCACCGCAACTCAGATGTTGCGGCCGTATCACGTGATGTGGTCCGCAATTTTAAACCTTGACTAGCATACAAGAAAGCTGGTTCATGATACCTTCATCAATTTATGTTTGCATATGCTATGTAGGCCATTGTCATTGGAAAGAAGATGAGAGTGAGATGGAATCAGTGGTGTCTATATTGGCAGCTGAGGAACTATCCAAGAGGCCTAAAACTGGAGGAATTTACAAAGCAATTGCCGGCCACCGAGATTGCACGGTGAAGCGGTTGAAAGATCTGTCAAAGAAAGAGCCTACAATAGATGTTGGGCTTGAGATGGCTGATGCAGCATACCTTTTGAAGCTTATGAGCTTCTCAACCAATGAGATTGATATGGCTGGGCAAAAGGGCCACAAAGGAGCTATGTTGTTGCTTCAAGCAGAGATCCTACGCAAGAAAGGACATGAACTCATTGCTGAGTGCCAGAAATTGCTTAGGGATACATTATAATTAACATATGGAATCCTACAAAACAAAGACACACCATTTTGGCGCTTCGTAGTGTGTTGAACACTATGACAGCTTAAATCAAGTATCTAATAAAAATTATTTTTTAAACTGTGATAAATTATGAATAATAGGAGGAGGGATCTGCTTACAGCAGTTACATTTATTTTCAGTTGTTGATCTTATTTTCGTCCAATGGTATATTGTGATTTTAGATGAAAATAAGATCGACAGCTGAAAGTGAGTCTAACTGAAAAATGAGCTAGACTGGTGAAATGCTTCATAGCGTAGGTGTATCTTGAGCTTAATAGAGTTTTTATGTCAGTGGATAATAAGCTTCCAAGTTCATGGCTTAGTTGAAATCTCTCTGCCATCAAACCAGGCCTTTATTGTAATTGATTCATGCTAATTGCTAAAGTGAATGTCTCATCTATCTAAGTTTTTTCCTTTTCCATGTTTTCTGCTATGTCTATTGAATGTTGAAGAGTTTCTCACTTCTGCCATGTTTAATAGTATGACTAAGAATTACAGAAATAATGTTACGATAAAATGATGTCAAATTTTCATAAAATTGAAAGGATTAAAAGTCTAACTAAAAAAGGTCTATGGGGTACTTAAATTTGCTCCAATAATTGAGAATTGACTCCACGCCAAAAAATAGAAAATAAATTATATTGGGTTTTAGGTGTCAGAGCTCTTCCGTTTTCAATGCAAGTTGTTGCGAAAGAATCACTCTGTCAAATTGTCAATATTGTCAGCTATGGCCAACAAGGTTGTGGTTGAAACTCGTGATGGCCCTACCTTCCCTCTATCTATATGCATGTATGTAACCAATTGCTACTGCACTAACAGTATTTGCAGAAACCAAAATCAATAATTGTATAGAAAATTAGAAACAACCTTTCAAAAAAAAGAAAAAGAAAATTAGAAACAAACAAAATTATCTTGCTTCCTTTCTCTTTGTGAGCATTGGTACAATAGCTGTGGCCAAGGCCAACAAGTGGTTGAAACTTGTAATGACCCTACCTTCCCTCTATCTGTATGCATGTGTTAACCAAGTGCTACTGCACTCGGGTCGAGTAGCTCAACTGATTTGAGCTAAGGGTATAAGATATTTAGGGGATGGAGGTCAAGGGTTCAAACGCTAATAGATGTGCAAAAAAGCTAACATAACATTTAACTTACTAACATTGGCTTATCAAACTCAATAGAAATAACAAATTCAATAATTGTATAGAAAAACAGAAATATACAAAAGTTATATTGCTTCCTCTCTCTTTTTGAGCATTGGTACAATGTTTGTTACTTTGTTTGTCTACCATGAATCATGGTTACACTTAATACCAGAATCTACTTAGCCATGGGCTGAATAATAGGTTTGCATTATGGTGAGAACAAGAAGCACTACAGCTGCCACTATTCCTATCAATTTCCACACATTTGGGATATGATCACGAATCAAGATTTTGTAGCTGTGTTTGCAAGAGTATCTGATGCATTCTACACACAGTCTGCAATAATGCCACACCAATATAGGGAACTTCTTCAAAGGGTTCACTGCTGAGTATGTGTTCAAGTCCTCACACAGTTTGCTATAACTTGAGTCCATTTGGTCCACTCCCTTTGTAATTGTGCTAAAAAAAGCAAGCAAATCTTCGTTGCTTATCTTGGTATCTTTCACCAGAACTCCAATGCTCACAAGCAGCTCAATATCTTGTGAAGAACACACCAACCCTCTAAGAAACATAGCATAAGAAGTGAATTGCCTGCTGATGCCAATTCTGCTTTGCTCCCAAGCAATGAAATTCCTCAAATACACCTCAGTTGTTTCCACTACATGAAGTGGTGGGATTTCAAGCACCCCTTTAGCAAATCTTATGTCAAAACCAAACCTGTTAACCAGCTTGCTATCCCTTTCTACTGGTCTAAGTGTTACACCAGCAGCTCTAAGCCTTGCGGCGCAACGTTTCAGTTCTTGTTGAGCTTGTTTCACCTTCTGCCCCTCATCAATAATGGAGGACAAGTGCATAAGATGAAGAAAATGCGCCACGGAAGGACAATGAATCAAAGGGTAGCTGAAGAGAGAAAGTGTAAGATCAGCAACAAGGTGAGCAACTTGACTTGTAAAGACATGTGGAAAAAGTACTCTAGCCAATGTCTTGAGAACAAAGAAGGGTATTTGGTTCTCTAACAACGTGAGGTCAGTGAGAAAAGATGATAGCATATCTTCTTGTCCTAGTATAGGGTCTGAAAAACCATGATGGTTATCTTCTTTTGGAATTTGAGGTACCATATCTTGTGGAGAACACTTAAGGAGTAACTCTAACAAGAAACAACCATCAAGGAGCATTATTTTGGCTAGTTCATGAGGGTCATATTTGATGTTACCTCCATAGCTTGCACGTACTGCATCATCCAATCCTAGAATGACTCTGCCACATTCATCCAAGGTTGAAACTGGATTTTGAGTTCTGTGAAGAAGCGCCAGCATGTAACGCCATTTGCGCTCTTCCATGGCTAGAAGGTGGCTACTGCTTCCTCTGTGTATTGGTCCAATTGTGACAAGCTTTGGTGAGTATGCTTCCTCATTGTGTTTTCTAAGTTTGCTTGAAACACTTGGGATGCTGCTTATGAAAGATTTCACTTCTCTGTGATCTAGAGAGCCTAGTGTCACTTTAATGGAATGCATCCAACCACACTCATTTTGAGTTTGGTCCATGATTGGTACTAAGATAAGTGTGGAAATGATGGATATGAATTTGGATAGAAAAATACTCAAAATAGATTGCAGAAACCAATATCACCTATAACTTTATTTCACATTAGATAACTCCAAATTCTGTTTGAGCACTTCTCTGGCATAGACTAATGTCTTGTCTCCACCCTTGCTCATAAGAGATGTAAAAGACTAAATAGCACACCATTAATTCAAACTTTGAAAGCATCCCAGTAACAGTCAAAGAACATACTCTAATTGGACTTTTATACTAATGTGGAAAGAGACTTCAGATTTGGAAACAAAGGAATATTAATTGCTACAACAAGACATATAAAATTGGCTAATTCCTCTTCCATCTATTTGCTGTCCACCACTAGGTACCTTTTTTTTATGTCTCCCTGAGAAATGAAGTATAATTTCGTTTACCTAAGTTTACTCAATAATTTAGCTAAAAAAGTTCTAACTATGTTAGAAGTTAGAATGAAAATTTTGAGGGAAGCTTCCCACAAATATTATTGATAATTATTGCTAAATTCCTGAGATGATTTCATTTGTGTGACACAATAATAATGTCCTTTACATGAGGCCGTTCTATACTAATAATACCAACAAATAGTAAATTAGCATTCTATTGCTTAGTCTGTGATCCATTATCTTCAGTCAAGAAGGTAATGTAACTACAGCAATAAAAAAATGTACATTACTGTAACGGGGAAGAAAAAGTAAAGCTGTGAAGGTAACAAAAGGAAAAGGGTGGGCTCGAGAAAGTGAATAAAGTTGTTGAATATTGACAACTTTTGCAGTTACACTAATAAAGTTCCTTGATTGAAGGTAAATAAAAATACTAAAAACTCAATCACTGCAATTTATTCTTACATAAATTTTATAAGTTACAACATCTCAGATCCATACATGATATATGCTTGTACTAAAAAGTTTAATGTGTATAAGAAAAGTGGTTAATGAAATAATATAAAAAAAATACATATAAAACTACCATTTTCTGCACCATAATGTTGCCTCCTATATCGTCAAAGAGTTGCTAATCCATACACACGCATAAATCTTGAAAATTTCTCATCTTGAAAAGCATGGAAGATCATGGACCGTGCCAAAGGAAGAGACACAATGCTTTCAGTGGTTTCGTGGATAAACCACTTGGTTACCAGTCTTCTGGTGCAGATGCAGACCATGACCAGAAGAAGCTTAAACTGAATTCTGAAGCCCCCTTATCAACATTAGAGCAACAAGTCCCTTCAATATTATCTCTACCTAATCTTCTGGTTTCTGCTTTCAAGGATAACCCTGCTGGTGGTGGTGTCAAATTTCAGTTGTTTGTGAGCAGAAGTTATAGTCCACAAACTTCCACTTCCCCTCCACCAGGTCAGTCTGCATTTCAATGAATTTTGTTTTGGACAATTACTTAAAGCGTGTTTGGAACCACTTACGTTAACGTTGGAATCGTGTTTTGTGTGAAGCTACTCCGAGTAGCTTTCAGTCTATCCCATATAAACCCGGTCTTAATCAAACCTGCGCATGATTAGGTTCTTTTAGGTCTAGGATCAAGTTTGGATCGAAAGAATTGACCTGATTAATATTTAGGACCGGGTGAAGAACAAGCCTAACTCGTCCCAACCCGTCTCATGCACACCCCAACTTTCACGGCTCAAACACACATTTTTATTAAACGACCGAGTTTCCGAACACATGCTTAGTCAAAATATCAAGCTACAAAATTGGGGGGTTGTAACTTATGCATCACGATATTAAATAATTATATTAATGAATTCAATCCCAGGATCGAGACCAGCTATACATCACTTGATTCATTAGTTTCCTTGGATACAACATTTTGACTTGGCTTAATTTTTCATGAAATATTCATGTTTCAGTAGCCAACTAAGGCTGTGACTATAAGTGTACATTTATTTCTACTTTTTCTTGGTGATGCAGTATACACATTAAAAGTCACAAGTGACTCTAACTCTAGTGATGAAGTTGAGCCAGCTGGGAAGAGAGTTGATGGTAGAGCAACCCCAGTGTTAACAGAAACCAGACTTTTAGCTGAGGGCCAATTTCTGCTAAGGTCTCGGCTCTAATATCAACAACTTTGACTTTGAAGCATACAGCCTACTACCTAGATATCGTTCAATTAGCTTCTTTAAAGCAATAAATCTGATGCTGCTGCAAATTGGATCCACATGGCTAGTGCAAGCCATACTCTCCAGGACAATCCAACTACTAGAATTTCCAATTCTATCAATCTTTGCTTTAACTTTGAACTTTTGTAAAGTGATGAATATGGGCTCAGTAATGTTATGTTTCATCTATCAGTTTGTGTAATTCGTAATAAATGCTAGCAACACTCTTTTTAACAAATAGAGCAGGTCTCATATACAAAAGCATGCCCATGAATATCATGATGGAGCTCAAGATTGAATACTTAATGCTAAAATTAGTCTTTTGATCCCTTATCTCAATTTTTTTTAACTTGGTCACTTAACATTTTTTATGACAAATAAGTCTCTTATGTTTACAAACGTTAACAACATTGATCTAAACGTTAGTCTCTATCCAACATCGTTACTAGCGGTCCTACGTGTCTATTAAGTGCCCAAGTGCCATGACATGATGCGTGACATGACACCTAAAACCCCATATTTGTATTTTGATTTCTTATCTTAATTGGTTTTTTTCAATTTAATCCCTAAAATTTTTTTTTACAAATAAGTCCCCTATATTTATAATAAGAACGCTAATAATGTTGGCTTAAACATTAGTCTCCATCCATTACTAATGCTACTATGTGTTCGTTAAGTGCCCAAAGTGACTATGACATGGTGGGTGATGTGGCACCCAAGACTGTGGGTTGTGACATCAAGCAACAACACGCCTTGAACATTCTCAGCTCCTTCACTCTCTTGTTTATGTACAAGCAACCGATTCGTTACAAAAGGGACGTCATGCTCACTAAAATGTGGAGGAAAACGAACCACCCCTCCTACATGCTTTCACCGATACAGAGAGGCCCAATCAGCAATGCTCCTAAGAACCAAGTACCATGGATCCACGAAACACGGTTTTCAACACCAAGCATTTATTTGATCACAGATTCTACTACCCATATGTTAGGATGACATGAAGTTGTGGCCTCTTGAGTTGGTTATCCCTGGTGCAGGTGACAAACCCATGATCGTGATCACACACAAGGGTGAAGTGAGGATGTTCTGAAGCGTTTCTTTTACCCGATGAGTAACGTGTGGTAACCGTTCGTGCTCATTTCAGTGATCCAAAGAGAAAGGCCACTAAGCGTTTTTTTTTTTGTTTGAACATGTTGCGAAACATTAACGAACCCACTACTGATTTTAACATGTTGCGAATCATCAACGAACCCACTAGGGTTCCCTAGGTTCTGGAACTCTTGAAAGATTTTTTAAAGGTACCAGAGTGCAGCAGATAAAAGAAAGAGAAGGAGATCAAGATTGGAAATCGAGTGCAGCAGATAAAAGAAAGAGAAGGAGATCAAGATTGGAATTCTGTTTCAGAAAAGTATATTCTCTTGGCATTACTTTTCACAGAGAATAGTTTAGCATATATAGATACAATAGAGTGTGGAGTATAACTGTATAACTAACTTTAACAGATCCTAACAGTTTTGCAACTAACTAACTAACAGTTCCCTTGACACCCCCTGGCAAACTCATGGGTGAGGTGTCGCGAACTCTGAGTTTGGAGCAACATTGATGGAAGCTGGATTGAGGAAGAGGCTTGGTCAGCACATCAGCTGTTTGCTCAGTGGAAGGAATGTGATGAACTTCAAGTTCTTTGCGTTGAATCTTTTCTCTTACAAAATACAAGTCAAGCTCAAAGTGTTTGGTGCGCGAGTGGAGAATTGGATTGGCAGCTAGAAGTACTGCACTAAGGTTGTCACAATACACTCTGGGAGGAGCAGATAATGGGAAGCGTAGCTCAGTTAGCAGAGATTGCAACCATGTCAACTCAAGAAGGATGACAGCACTAAGGCTGCGATACTCGATCTCGATCTTTGGAACGTGAGACTACGCACCGCTTCTTAGAGGCCCAAGAGACGAGGTTTGATCCTAAATAAACACAAGAGCAGTGGTGGATTTTCGATCATCAATGTCGGACCCCATCAAAGCATCACGAGAATCTTTGTGAGACGCAAGTCTGAGGCTTTGGAGAAGTGAAGACCATGTGTGGAAGTACCTTTCAAGTATCGGAGTATCCTCTTCACTGCTTGCCAGTGAGAGTCTTTGGGAGAATGCATAAATTGACATACCCTGTTAACAGCATAAGCTACATCAGGCCGGGTCACTGTGACATATTGAAGACCTCTAACCAAGGATCTATAAAGACTTGGATTGTCAGCCTCATTAGTATCATGGGCAGTGAGCTTAGCAGTGGACACCATTGGAGTCTTCATAGGGTTGGCAGTTGACATGTTGGCTTTTTGGAGTAGATCATTGATGTACTTGGTCTGATTTAGTGAGATGCCACCTGCTGCAGTTTGTACTTGTTCTCATGGGGTGCAGGTTTGTGACTGCATCAGCTTGTGGAGAAGCAGAAGATTCTGGACTAATATGCACAACAGGTGAAGTTGGGTTGTGTGAGACACTGCTGTCTGATTCAGTATGCACAGCAGAATGAGGCACCGGGTTGTGTTGTGGTGAGCTGATATCAGGAGCTGCAGACCTTGCCATAACATGTTCAGTAAACTCAGATGAGGATGATGGTGTGGCAGCAGTGTCAAGTGATTGAGCCAAAGGAGTGGACAAAGGAGTAAATCTGTTAGTACAAGGCAAAGTAAGAATAGAAGGTACACATATAAGGGGTGAGGGAGGGGCAAGCACATCAGTGGAAGCAAAGTTAGGATTGCATTTAAAGGGAAACACATGTTCATCAA
The DNA here is from genome assembly GCA_030762895.1 of Sophora flavescens. Lineage (NCBI taxonomy): Eukaryota > Viridiplantae > Streptophyta > Magnoliopsida > Fabales > Fabaceae > Sophora > Sophora flavescens. The sequence goes on along the minus strand of CM061063.1, from coordinate 256,299,771 downwards.
ACTGTACATGCCTGGAAATATACAATCTTCCTATGTTAGTTAAGCAGAGATAGCCTTTATGAGCAACACTATATCCAAGGAAAACACATTGTTGGCTTCTATATTGAAATTTATTTATGTTATAAGGTCTCAAGTATGGAAAGCAACTGCAACCAAAGACTCTTAACAGGGAGTAATCAGGAGTAATGTGAAATAAGGTTTCTAAAGGATTAGCATTGTTAAGAGTAGGGGTGGGTAATCTATTAATGATGTATACAGCAGTTTGGAATGCCTGACCCCAGTATTTCAGTGGCATTGAGGCATTTGCAAGGAGAGAAAGTCCAAGCTCAGTGATATGTCTGTGTTTCCTTTCAGCCATACCATTTTGCTCATGTGTGTAAGGGCAACTAAACCGATGAACAATGCCCTGTGAACTGAGATACTTGGTGATTGGAGCATATTCTTTGCCACCATCACTCTGGAAGGCTTTTATCTTTGTGCCAAGTTGGTTTTCAACTAGTGTTTTGAAGTTCATAAAGCAGTTAAACGTTTGAGATTTGTTCTGTAATAAGTAAATCCAGGTGTATCTAGAGTAGGCATCAGTGAAATGGAGGTAGTACCTGCTGCCATTGGTTGATGGCATTGGAGCTGGACCCCAAATGTCTGAGTATATCAGTTGAAGGGGCTGATCATACACAGTAGATGACATGGGGAAAGGAAGCTTATGTGACTTGCCTAAGCAACAAGCAGTGCACAAATTGGGTATTTTATTGCTATTAAAAGGAATTTTACACAGTTTGAGAACAGTACAAACAGTTTTAGAGTGAGCATGGCCTAATCTTGCATGCCACAAGTTGTATACATCATTAACAGCTACATTATTGCAACTATGATTGAAATGACTAAGCTCATTATATTTGGAGAGAGAAGTAGGAGGTTGCAGACGAAAGTTGTCAAAAGCATACAAGCCATTTTTAAGCTTGCCTTCCAGTAGAATTTGGTGAGTATCCTGGGATTTTACATGGCAAAAATCAGCATGAAATTCAAAGTAAACTCGGTTGTCTCTTGAAAATTGAGAGACACTTAATAGATTTTTGGAAATGCTAGGGACATGCAGCAAATTATTTAAGAACAAAGGTTTGATTGACTTGGGTGAAAAAAGGAGAGAGTTACCAGTATGGTGAATATGAGTGGTATCTCCATTGGCCATCTTGATTCTGCCATCACCATTGTATACTGATTTACTGAACATGTTTGATGAGTCTGGAGTGATGTGGTTTGTAGCCCCGAATCGGGATACCAGTTGGATCAAAACGGTTTCTGGGACTGCCATAAGTGCAGATATGGAGGGGTCTGCATCTGTAGTTTGTTCTGATATCATGGCTCTACCATTGTGGTTGAAAGTGGAGCTATTCTCTGAGGCTTGGTTGGAGCCTTGATAATTTTCATCGAACCTATGCCAACACTGAATTGCTGTGTGGACATATTTGTCACAAAGTTGACACTGCGGCTTGTTAAAACCATGCCTGCCACCTCCTCTGTTCATGGATCTGCCTCTTCCTCTGTTGCTTCTTGGGCTGAATCTTCCTCTATTCGGATTAAAGAATGTTCCTCTATTACCTGAGCCTCTTCCTCCTTTGTATGATTGTGATTGAACAAGATTAACTTGAAGATCTTGCATGCCAAAAGCATCAGGTTTCTTGTGCTTTTCAATTCTTTCTTCGATTGCCATCAGTAATGCTTCAATTTCTTGAATTGTATAAGGATCAGTTCTGGACAAAATTGAGGCTACGATAGAATCATACTCATCAGGGAGTCCATCAAGGATGACTTGTATGTGTTCATCATCATCAATCGGTGAACCAACTGCAGCTAGTGTGTCCACTATTTTCTTTATTGTAAGTAAGTATTCATTGAGGTTTCCTACTTTCTTGACATTCTTGATCTGGGTTTTCAGTTTGCTTACCTTTGCCCTAGTTTGTGAGGCAAAAAATACCTCGATCTTTTTCCAGATTTGGTATGCATAATCACAGCCTACCATTCTTGTATGCAGGTTGGGAAACATGGAAGCCAATAGCCAAGTAAGAATCAACTGATCTTGCTGCTCCCAGTTTTCGTATTCAAAACTGATTTTTCCTAATTCTTCATCTTCATCATTGCTGAATTTCTTTGGCATTCCTCCTTTTTGTGCCTCTGAGATGAACTTCTGAAGTCTGAAACCCTTGATTGTGCTAAGTGCTTGCTGTTTCCAAGTGAGAAAGTTCTCATCATCCAGCTTAATCGAAATTGGAGTGCAGTGACTGCATAACAGGTTGTGATGCCATTGAAGGTTGCAAGCTCGAAGTTGCCATTGAAGGATCGAGCTCTGATACCATAAAGGTATCAGAGTGCAGCAGATAAAAGAAAGAGAAGGAGATCAAGATTGGAATTCTGTTTCAGAAAAGTATATTCTCTTGGCATTACTTTTCACAGAGAATAGTTTAGCATATATAGATACAATAGAGTGTGGAGTATAACTGTATAACTAACTTTAACAGATCCTAACAGTTTTGCAACTAACTAACTAATAGTTCCCTTGACATTTTTCTTCAATAGAAAGAGCTTTGCAAGAGTATCAACCTGGACAAAGCAGTTGCATATGGTTCAGTTGTCCAAGCTGCAATCTTGAATGGTGAAGGAGATGAGAAAGTTCAAGACATGTTGTTGCTTGATGTCATGCCTCTTAATCTTGGTGTCATACCATGGTATGCACTGTGAGTTAAATCCACTTTGAACTAACAAATTAAGAACAAGAATCTAGGTGGGGTCAACTAGTTTGAGCTAAGGTGGTGTTTGGTATTTTCATTCCCAGGTAAATTATATTTCTGGGAATGTGATTCTCGGGAATAAAGTTTTACCACCTTTATATATGGGAATAGAGTTTTCCTAAGTTGATAACTATCATTCGCTAATTTTATTCCCGGGAATGTTTTATGCCTGGGAATAGATTTTTAAAACTTGTTACAAACATGGGAAAACTTTATTCCCATGTCAACATTCCCAATAATACTTTTTTAAAACTTATATCAAACGCTACCTAAGGGTTTAAGGTGTGAGAATTTCTAAGGTAGCCTCAAGGAAACAACTGATTTGGAAAATTTGTTTTGGCACCAATAGATGAGTAGTTATATATTTAATGTAGTCAAGTCAAACATTGATTTTTTACCAGGAAACTTTTGATTTTTGCAGATTAGTCCCCTAGCCACCGCACTAACCTCAATCGAATCTGCTGAGATCTGGGAATCGCGCCGTCGTTGTCCCCTTCCCTCCTCCTCCTCTGCTCTGGCAAAGGCAGGGTGGTCGTCGGAAAAGTCTCTTCCAAGCACGTCAGTTCTCCCCTGGTCTGTTCGTGCATCGTTCTTCGTTCTTACCTCCGACATGCAACTGCGCCCAGATCCGCCGTCCTCGACGCTTCAGTCGTCGTCGCGTCACACCCTCGTCTGAGCAAATCCACCGGCAGATCTGGAGGTTCTGAAGCATAGTTGAAGACAGATTCGAAGCAAATCTAAAGAAGATCCAACGAATTTTTTAAAAAAAAAATTGTTCATTTAGTTTGATTGTTGTGACTTCTGTGATGATTTTGTGTGATTAAGTTTGGGAGTAGCCAAGTATTGTTAATGATTCTGGTGTTATTTTCTTGTTCTGGTGTTTATCTTTTTTTTAGATGTTATTATGTGAGTACCCATTGGAGGAGTAGCCATTTTGTTCTGATTTGATGCAACTTCAGGAACATGCTTGAGTGGACAAGGAGCCAACAACGAAGATGACACCGAACCTGAATGGAACTACCAAAGCCAGAGTCGATAGGGGATCTGATCATAGAGAAAGGGAAGGGAAGAAGAGTCGATGGGGATCTAAATAGAGAGGGAAGGGAAGAAGAAGATATGGTTGATTGTGTTGCTTGTAACAAATCTATAGTATGGTTTAGGGTTCATAGTCAAAATGAAACTCTTACGTTAGGCATCATAGACTTTTAATATTAAGAAACTTTGAATTTTAGATGATTATTATTCTTGTTCTTCTATTACATTTTCAATTATTTGTTATATTAAATTAACCGAGGTTAAAAAAAAATTACTGAGAGACTAGAATGCAAAAAAAAAAAAATTACATGTACTAAATAATAAATTAGATATGAATGACTTCATTAAATGCATTAAAATCATCTATCGGTTAAAAAACTAATTGTTCTAAATCAGTTGATTCTTTGAAGACATACTAACAACTCCCTTAAGATGTTACAGATATAGGATTCAAACCTTAATAAAAAAGGAAAAACTCAACTAACATATTAACATACTAATATTTGTGAATAAAAAAATATAACATGAATCTACAAAGGCATTTCCTCGGATAAATACGTCAGCACCACAACCCAATAAATAGCATTTGTTGTTATCCTCCAACAGTAATTTAGAAACTTCACCTTCAACAAACTGACCTCACCATCAACTATAATACAAGGAAAAATCATATTAAGTTATTATTTTATTTTAATTATCATCATAAAGATCATATCCGAAGTATTTGTTACGGTTACAGTAATCAAATGATGACATGATCATATCATATCCTCCACGTCAACAAACTTTAACGACTAGAGCACATCATTGAACACAACGAAACATAAACTTCAAATGAATTCATAAAGATAAAACTAGTAAAGATAAAGAATGTTATAAAAGAAATATTTAAGTAATTGTTAGACAAGTTGAGTTACCAGGTGAGAGACCTAGGGTCATACGAGTTTATCATAGGAAGAGACTAAGGGGAACTAAGGGTGCGTTTGGGAAAACAACTTAATTAAGAGTTTATCACATAAGATCTTATCGCATGAGAGCTTATGCGATAAGCGCTTAAAGAAAGAAAAAGAAGGAAATGGGTATGAGAGGATTCGAATAATGAAAAACACGGAGAGGGTGTTTAGTGCATAAGCTCTTATGATAATTCCATAAGCTTCTCCCAGTGACTTATGAAAATAAGTCAAAAACTCCTTATGGGATGACATAAGTTATTTTTATAAGCTCTGCCAAACACACTGCATAAGAACTTATGTCATCAGATAAGTCAAAAGGAGCTTAAATAAGCTCTTCCAAACGCCACCTAATTGTAATAAGGCATAGCTATTGGTAACAAGAATAACTAAACAAAAATCTAATTTGACATACTTTCCCGATATCAAAACGACGATATCGTATGTATCATACCGTGCAGCACTGTAACGGGTCTTTTTTAAAAAAAAATATTTTTTTTTTAAAAAATTATAAATAAATTTTTTGGTTAAATATGTACAAATATCTGGTGAATCGGGTACAAATATCTGGTGAATGACAAGTGTAAACACGAGAAGGAGGTTGAATTGTGTTTATCAGAATTTAAGCAAAGTTGAAATATTTTTGTAAACAGAAGCTAGATTTGGACGAGTGGAAGAATACAGGATGGACGGGTGACTTTTGCAAACACACCACTTGATAGACGTAAGAAAACTAAAGCCATTAAAGAGTTTAAGGAAAGAGAGATTGACACAGTTATTTATCCTGGTTCACTCTTCAAAACAAAGAGCTACGTCCAGTCCTTGGCAGCATCAAGATTTATCCACTATAACTGATCAGGTTACAGACTCAAGTATTGTTTGCACACCTGGCCTCTTGAGGCTCAAGACAAATATTGTTTGCACACCTAGCCTCTTCAGGCTCAAGACAAGTATTGTTTGCACACCCAGTCTCTTCAGGCTCACTCATGTTTGTTTGAGAGATTTGGTTTGTAATGAATACAACTTAGACAGACAGAACTTTCACTAACACTCAGAGAGTGGTTTAAATGTAAAGCTTAGGAAAGTCTGCGTAATAACTTCAAATGATTAAAGAATACAGAATGAAAGAATGAAGAAATTAATGCGCAGAGTAGTGTCTTTTTGATGCAATGTGTATTCTCTACTTCTTCATCTTCAATGACTTCTGTATTTATAGTCTTCAAGCATTTAGGATCCGTTAGAGACATTCCCTCAGATGTTGGCTTCAAGCAGAACTTCATTAAATGTAATAGAGTCGTTCTGGGCAGCCATTAATGCAATAGGAACGTTGGTTGTACTCTAACATGAAGGATCGTGGCTTTATGCATCGTGATACAGCCATATCAGAGTTATGCGGAGAGCTTTTTGTACTTTGCTGAGTATACTTCCCTTTTCGTGTAAGGACCGGAGGTACTAGGGAATAAAGCATGTTGGAAGCATTCTTTAACTGGTCTTTGGTTCTGATTATCCAAGGTTGCTTGAGAGAGTAACTTCTGACTTTTCTTGATAAGCGTGAAACTGAGTAGGAGAGAAGGCTTCAAGTCTCTTTCTGGTTCTTGAAATAAGATTCTGATAATCCTTATAGAATTCGCGTCCATAAGATAAGTGCTTTCATCTTGAAGATAATCGCGTCTATCTAGCCATTTAAGATTTTTCATTCGGGCTAGTAGACGATCTCCATATTAAGGACTCAGCAAGTCCAAAGACCAGTGTGGACGAGCGCTTCTGTCACCTTTAGTGGACGAGCACTTCTGTTGCTTTAGTAGACGGGAGCCTCTGTTACTTTAGTGGACGAGAGTCTCTGTTACTTTAGTGGACAAGCTCCATATGCCACGTCATTGGAAGGATACTCCTTCAACTGGTTGAACGTAACCTAGTAGACGAGCTCCATATGCCACGTCATTGGACGAGTCATTCTGATACTTTAATGGACGATCTCCATATGCCACGTCATTGGACGTTCCATTCTGATACCTTAATGGACGAGCTCCATATGCCACGTCATTAGACGAGCGCTTCTGATATCTTAAGTAGACGAGCGCCTGTCACTTTAGTAGACGCTGGCTTTCATCACTTTAGTGGATGCTGGCTTTTATCACTTTAGTGGACGCTAGCTTTTATCACTTTAGTGGACGCAGGTTTCTATCTCTTGCGTTTTGGATGTGCGCTTCAATCACTACAGTGTTGGACGTTTGTTTCAATCACTTCTGTGTTGGACGTGAGCTTCAATCACTATACTATTGGACGTGAGCTTCTATCACTACAGTGTTGGACGTGCGTTGGTAACGATTTCGGCAAGTATACCTAGTCGCAAACAAGTAATACGGTGGTGAGACCGGATATCGTCCACAGGGATCAGTTGCCAATTACCAATTCACAAGTTAAACAACTATCTAGACTAAACTTTGTCCTGAAAAGAAATCAAAACATAAAATAAAGAAACAAAAGCAATAAAATATTTTTGGTCTTTTTGGAATTTTATCAAACACTTAACAAGCAAAGTTCACAAATGGATAAAATTGTCAGGGTTAGACTACACTAATCCTCCCTTAGTTGCAATGAAATGGTTACTAACACAAGTTCTATTTCATTTATGACAATCAAATCTTCTGAAATACTCAAACCCTAATGTCTTAGGTGGAATGAGCCTAAAACCCCAAATTAAACCCTAATGTCTTAGGTGGATTAACATGAGATCTTGCATAAAGAGACAAGATTTATAAGATTGCAAGCACCCCAAGACCTATGTCTAGATTCATGAACTACCTGGCATTTGATTCATGAGCATGCCTTAACATCAATTTTTCAATTGTCTATCAAAGCAACAAATCATTCCATGGGTGATCAAGCCAAGAAAAGCATTAGGCATAGAATCAAATACTCATAAAGCATTAGAAACTTGAATTAAAACCAAATCAAAAGACAACCAAGTTCAGAAAATCTACATCTAACCCCAACAAGAAGGGGATTTAGCTACTCATAGTAATAGAAATTACAAAAGAGAAAGCCAAAACCAGAACAATAGGAACAAGGGAAGAAGAAAGACTCCATGGAAGGTTTCCACAGCCGTCACCGCAGCCCCTTGTTTAGAGAACGTCCCTTTAGGGTTAGCCGTCGCCCCCCTAGGGTTCCAAGTCTGCTCCCCCCTAGGCTGTCTATTCTACGCTGGTATTTATAGATTAGGCGCGCGTCACGGCCGTGATGGCCATCACGACCAGGCCGTGATGTGTTCTGCCCTGGGCACGCTTTCAAATTTTGGTCTGTCACGGCCGTAATGCTCATCACGGGCAGGCCGTGATCAATTATGGTCCATAGGTGTTGATCTGTCACGGTCGTGACCTCCATCAAGGCTAGGTCGTGATGCTCTCTGATCTTCGGGGTCCTTCTCATCACGCCTGTGATGGATATCATGGCTGGGTCGTGATCCTTTCTGATCTTCATGGGCAGCTCATCACGGCCGTGACCAGTGTCACGGCCTGGGCGTGATGGTTTCTGACTGTGTTTGGTCTTGCCCTTTTTGCTCTTCCTTAACCTGAAAATATAAAATAGCATTAAATGTTTTATTTGACTCAAAATTAATTAAAATATCCTAAAACTACTTAAGAGACTCAAAATGTTGCTTGAGGACAATTAAATCCAAATTTGGGCGAAAACGAGATTAAACTCGAATAATTAGCACAACAACCATGGTCTTACTAGTTATAAAACTAGATATGCCAGAGGCTTATCAAAATACCCCAAACTTATACTTTGTTTGTCCCCAAGCAAACTAAAACTCAAAAAGACTCAAACTTGGCAAGCTTAAAGGATACAATCAATTTGGCACAGATTTCATGCAATTTTATCAATACAATTTTTCTTCAATGTTTCCCCTCTTAACAAAAATGTGATCCCCTCATTCATTTACTTAAAACAAAGAGAAACCCATCATTCATGCAATAATCAATCTAATCAAAGGACCCAAGTTACACACAAAAGGGAGATTACCCATTTCAACCAATTGCCTTCCTCACAAGGGCATTTAGTATTTCACCCATTCACTCAAGTGTCTAGGTTATCAACTTTCACTCAATTTCACATTTCAAGAGCACTTCCCATGAATTTGATTTTCATCTCAAAAATAGTTCCCACGAAAACATGCATGCAACATCAAAAGGTCTTTTAAAGGTTGTAATGGGGCCTGGCTAAAGGTAGGATATTCAAAGGTACTAGGCTTTACATCCCTAGGAATTAAGAGAGCGTGAAACTTTTTACCTTGACCTTCCACTCTTATTCCTTTTTCCATTTTTCTTTTTGATGCTTTGAGTGGCTACAACCTATTTCCTTTGATACCCTTTTGTTTTGCCCCTTTCTTCTAAATTTTTTTTTTCTTTTTGCCTTCGGCTTCAACCTTTATTTTTCTTTTTCTCAACCCAAAATAACATATCAAACCCTTGTAGCCACCCCAAACTTAGTTTCTTACAACCCTTCTCTTGCTAAGCTTCCATGCTCTCCTAAATCCTAAGATTTGGTTAACATGGTTTTTTTCTGGATTTTTGGCTTATAACATAAGGTCATAAAGAAGCAATAGGCTTATTAGGCTCAATGTGGCTAACTAGGGAACATGCATTAGGGATGGTTCTTTTTAGGCCAAATAGCTATTTCAAAGAAAATTGCCTAAATCATTCGATGCAACCATATAAACATGCAAACCATGAAGAGATTCAAGCAAATCCGGGAAAGTGTAACTTAAAAGTGATTCACACAATTGAAAACAATGTTGGAGGCTCAAATTCCTCACCTGGACATTTTTCACAAATTGTTTGACCGAGATACAATCCCTAATGTGTGCATCCTTTCACCCCAAACTTATCATAAAGTATGCAATCACAATAAAATTTCTCAAAGTTCAATTTTCAATTTTTCTAAATGGGGATCAATTTTCAATTTTCAATTTTCAAAACCCAGGGGGAAATCATCAACAGTCAACATATATCATGCCATACATCTATGCTAAATTTAATAAAATCCATTTAAGCTCACCGACATAAGACTTACACACATACGACTCAATTAAAGAGAAGCAAAATAATTAAAAAGATAAAGGTTTAGAAAAACTCATGAAGGCGCTTCCACGGGGATCCCACTGCCTGTGATACAACGGCCAAGGAATGCTCAAAATGTAATATAATCCTCCCGGATCCCATGACATGCAGCATAAATACGAAAGTGAGCGCTCGAAAATCATGGTGACTTCTTCAAGTGTGAAGGACTTTCCAATATCTCCCGGGTCAAAGATGACCTCTTTGTCAACAAAGTCTTCCCAACACAAATGGGGTTCAACCTCTTGGACTGGCCATGGTGCCTTCATAGTTAAAGATGCAAAATCCAATTTCTCAGGCAGAGGCTTGAACTCCATTGTTGGTTTCTTCATAATGGGAGGTGACAAACAAGTCGAGAGGATCACCGGTGTTGCTTTGACTTCTGTACAATCTGCACTCACTGCATTACCAAATCCATCACCTTCCATATATGCAGCAATCTCAGCACAGACCACACAAGTATTTCTCCCATCACAATCAACACATACACATGAACCAATAGAATCATCTAATTCCAAAAGTTATTCATCATCCTATAACATGGTGAAATAGATGTCCTCCAAATGCCTCTTCATCTAAATCTCTTTAGTCAAGAGTTCAACGGGAATTGGTGCAACTATGTTCTCACAAACATGTTCTTCTCTTCTTGACTCGGTTGCTCCCACTTCTTCATCTTCCTTTTCATTCATTATTCCATCATCTTCATCATGCTCCATCAAGATCCCATTCGACATTTCAGATAGTTGGTTGGAGAGTTTCTCAAGACGTACCCCTAAACTTCGAATGGTAGATTCTCGATTTTTTAAACTTTCCATTGTTGTTGCCATGAAATTCTCCAAATCAACCTCCAAGTGAGACAGACCATCCAGAATAGGTTGCTCAAAATTGACTGTGGTTGTGGATGTGAAGTTCTCCCAAGCAACTTCCAATGGTGATGTCTTATCATACCATTGAGATGGTTGTGGTTGATATGAAGGTGTGGAAGATTCCCAATGTTCCTCTTGATCAATCCAGTTATTGGTTGGAGGATTCCCTCGCCATGGAGTGTAGGTGTTGGGATATTGATTTCCCCATTGAAAATCGCATACCAATGGTGGAGGAGAGACTTTTACCCTGGGCAGTGCATTGCTCACTTGCTGAATGGTTGTGGATAGTTGTAGCATATATGTCCGCAACTGTAGCTCACACATCTCGATTTCTTCATTGGATGGATAGTAATGACTGTAATCCACAATCCTGTAAATTTAAAAATCTACCTAACAAACAAAACCCAAAAGAAGAGATCAAATATATACAGAAAAAAAATAAAAATGTCTAAATTAGTTGTCTCATTTGTTACTAATGATATTGACAAAACCAATCCCCGGCAACGACGCCAAAACACTTGGTAACGATTTCGGTAAGTATACCTAGTCGCAAACAAATAATACGGTGGTGAGACCGGATATCGTCCACAGGGAACAGTTGTCAATTACTAATTCACAAGTTAAACAACTATCTAGACTAAACTTTATCCTGAAGAGAAATCAAAACATAAAATAAAGAAACAAAAGCAATAAAATATTTTTGGTCTTTTTGGAATTTTATCAAACACTTAACAAGCAAAGTTCACCAATGGATAAAATTGTCAGGGTTAGACTACACTAATCCTCCCTTAGTTGCAATGAAATGGTTACTAACACAAGTCCTAATTCATTTATGACAATCAAATCTTCTGAAATACTCAAACCCTAATGTCTTAGGTGGAATGAGCCTAAAACCCCAAATTAAACCCTAATGTCTTAGGTGGATTAACATGAGATTTTTCATAAAGAGTCAAGATTTATAAGATTGCAAGCACCCTAAGACCTGAAATAGACAACTATAAACACGAGAATGGGGGTTAAATTGTGTTTATCAGAATTTAAGCAAAGCTGAAATATTTTCGCAAACAGAAAGCTAGCTTTGGACGAGTGGAAGAATACAGGATGGACGGGTGATTATTGCACACACACCACCTGACAGATGCAAGAAAAACTAAAGCAATTAAAGAGTTTAAGGGAAGAGAGATTGACACGGTGATTTATCATGGTTCACTCTTCAAATCAAAGAGCTACGTCTAGTCCTTGGCATCACCAAGATTTATCCATTATAACTGATAAGGTTACAGACTCAAGTATTATTTGCACACCTAGCCTCTTCAGGCTCAAGACAAGTATTATTTGCACACCTAGCCTCTTCAGGCTCAAGACAAGTATTGTTTTCACACCTAGCCTCTTCAAGCTCACTTGGGTTTGTTTGAGAGATTTGGTTTGTAATAAATACAATTTCTCACAGCCAGATCTTTCACTAACACTCAGAGAGTGGTTTAAATGTAAGGCTCAGGAAAGTCTGCGTAATAACTTCAAAATGATTGAAGAATAAAGAATAAAAGAATGAAGAAATAAATGCTCAGAGTAATGACGTTTTTAATGCAATGTGTATTCCCTTTCTTCATCTTCAATGGCTTCTGTATTTATGGTCTTCAAGCATTTAGGATCCGTTAGAGACATCCTCTAGGTGTTGGCTTCAAGAAGAACTTCATTAATTGCAATAGAGTCGTTCTGAGTAGTCATTAATGCAATAGAGTCGTTCTGGGCAGCCATTAATGCAATAGAGTCGTTGGTTGTATTCTAACATGAAGGATCATGGCTTTATTGATCGTGCTACAGCCATATCAAAGTTGAGCAGAGAGCTTTTTGTACTTTGCTGAGTACACTTCCCTTTTTGTTTAAGGACCAGAGGTACTAGGGAATAAAGCACGTTGGAAGCATTCTTTGACTGGTCTTTGGTTTTGATTATCCAAGGTTTCTTGAGAGAGTAGCTTCTGACTTTTCTTGATAATCGTGAAACTGAGTAGGAGAGAAGGCTTCAAGTCTCTTTCTGGTTCTTGAACCAAGATTCTGATAATCCTTAAAGAATTCGCGATCATAAGATAAGTGCTTCCATCTTGAAAATAATCACGTCTATCTAGTCATTTGAGTTTTCATTCGGGCTAGTAGACGAGATCCATATTAAGGACTCAGCAAGTCCAAAGACTAGTGGACGAGCGCTTCTGTCACTGTTAGTGGACGAGCACTTCTGTTACTTTTAGTGCACGAGAGCTTCTGTCACCTTTAGTGGACGAGAGCTTCTGTCGCCTTTAGTGGACGAGAGCCTCTGTTAGTCTGGTGGACGAGAGTCTCAGTTATTTTACTGGACGAGAGTCTCAGTTACTCTGGTGGACGAAAGTCTCAGTTAGTCTGCTGGACGAGAGTCTCAGTCACTCTACTGGACGAGAGTCTCTTGTTCTTCATTGGACGAATACATTCTGACCTTAATGGACGAGCTCCATCTGCTTCCTTAATGGACGAGCTATATATGCCACGTTATTGGACGGACCATTTTGATACCTCACTGGACAACCTTTTCTGATATTTTGATGGACGCGCTCCAAGTGCCACGTCATTGGACGGATAATTTTGATACCTCACTAGACGGGTTTTTCTGATACTTTGAATAGACGCGGCCTTCTGTTGTTTTTAGTAGACGCGGCCTTCTGATACTTTTTGTTAGATGCGGCCTTCTGATACTTTTTAGTAGACGCGACCTTCTAATATTTTTATTGGACGCGGGTTTCTTTCTCTTGTGTTTTGGACGTGCGCTACAAACACTACAGTGTTGGACGTCTGCTTGTTACACTTTGTTGGACGTCTGATTGTTACACTTTGTTGGACGTCTGCTTGTTTCACTTTATTGGACGTCTGATTCTATTTTTTTTATTAATCTACACACTCAATAGATAGGTTAGCAACCAATATGAAGGTTAATTAAATCATTAACCAATGTCTATTTTTCATCAAAACTTAGGGAAATGCATATCAAACATTTTAGAGACTTAACAATCTCCCCTTTTTTGACGATGACAAACATTGAGATGATTTAATGAACCTCAGAAAATAGCATATATAGACAGGTTGAAATTTTCTTAAGTGAACAGGTCATATCATATTCATTCTCTCATTCTATTTCTCCCACCATTCTCCCTATTCATTTCTCCCACCATTCTCCCTATTCATTTCTGCCTTTCTCCCCCTTTTGTCAACATCAAAAAGGGTTATCAAGTTTTATTTATGTGTTTTATCAAAAAGGGTTAGACATACTCCACTTAAACTATTGTATCATTACTCCCCCTGAACAAATGCTTTGTTGAAAGAACATGTATATAGGAGTAATGACAAATTTATCACAGACAGCTTAACATTCAGACATGTCATTCACAATGCAATGCATGTTTAGATTATCTCTAATAAATAAAAACCTTTCTTCTGCGAGGGGTTTAGTGAAAATATCAGCCCATTGATTTTCAGTTTTAACAAACTTAATATCAAAGATGCCTTTTTGAACATAATCCCTAATGAAATGATGTTTGATTTCAATATGCTTAGCCTTATAATGCTGAATTGGATTTTTAGTTAAGCATATAGCACTAGAATTATCACACCATATAGATATGTTATGTTCATAAATAGAGTAATCCTCAAGTTGATGTTTTACCCATAAGAGTTGAGAGCAGCAACTAGCAGCAGAGATGTATTCTGCTTCAGCAGTAGACAAGGCAATGGTTGTCTGCCTCTTGCTTGACCATGAGACTAAACTTGCTCCAATGAAGTGACAACCTCCACTGGTACTTTTTCTTTCTATTCTGTCTCCAGCAAAATCAGTATCACAATATCCCACTAATCTGTATTCTTTTGATCTTAAATACAGCAAACCAAGATTAGTAGTTCCAAGCAAATATCTAAATATTCTTTTTACAGCCTTAAGATGAGATTCTCTAGGATCAGATTGGAATCTAACACACATACATACACTAAATTGAATGTCAGGTCTGCTTGAAGTTAAGTACAGTAGAGAGCCAATCATACCTCTGTAGACAGTTTGATCTACCTTTTTACCTTCATCATCTTTGCTTAGTTTTGCATTGGGTTGCATAGGGGTTTTCATGAGCTTTGCATTTTCCATTTTGTATTTCTTGAGTATCTCCTTGGTATATTTTTGTTGATGAATGTAAATTCCATCACTTGTCTGCTTGATTTATAATCCAAGGAAGAACTTCAATTCTCCCATCATGCTCATCTCAAATTCAGCTTGCATTAGATTTGAAAATTCCTTGCATGGCTTTTCATTAGTTACTCCAAAAATAATACCATCAACATATATTTGAACTATAATAAAGTTCTCTTTAGAGCATTTTTTGAACAGAGTAGTGTCTACTTGTCCTCTAGTAAAACTATTATACATGAGAAAAGAATTGATTCTATCGTACCATGCTTTAGGTGCTTGTTTCAAACCATATAATGCCTTTTTAAGTTTGAAAACGTGATCTGGTTTATCAGTATCCTCAAAACCAGGGGGTTATTTAACATACACTTTTTCTTCAATTATACCATTTAGAAAAGCACTTTTTACATCCATTTGAAATAGGGTAATTTGGTGTTGTGCAGCATATGACATTAAAATGCGTATGGCTTCTATTCTAGCTACAGGTGCAAAGGTTTCAGTATAATCAATACCTTCTTGTTGGTTATAGCCTTGAGCTACTAACCTTGCTTTATTTCTGACAACTTTACCATCTTCATCTAATTTGTTTCTGAAGACCCATCTTGTTCCAATAACTGACTTGTTTTTAGGCTTAGAGACAAGAGTCCAGACATCATTTCTGGTGAACTGGTTAAGTTCCTCTTGCATATCAAGAATCCAGCTTTCATCCTCAAGAGCTTCCTCAATGCGTTTAGGCTCCAAATCTGAAATAAAGGCCACATTGCTTGATTCTCTTAATGTGGATCTGGTTCTTACTCCTTCAGAAGGATTTCCAATAATAAGATCCTTAGGATGATGAGTGTTGAACTTCCAATTCCTTTTGAGATCATCATGAAGATCTTGACTTGTCTGCTGACTGGTCTGTTCCACTTGTCTTTCAACCTCAGGCACAGGTTCTGTTTTGGTTAGATCTGGTTGTTGACTTTCTGGCTTGTTTATATCAAGACTTGCAAGATCATCTTCTAGATCTGATAGTTCTTTATCAGTCTTTAAACCATCATTGAATTTAACATGAACAGATTCTTCAATAATACAAGTTCTTGAATTGTAAACTCTAAAAGCCTTGGACTTTTCAGAATAACCTACGAAAATACCTTTATCTACCTTAGAATCAAATTTTCCAAGATTATCTTTGGTATTCAGAATAAAACATTCACATCCAAATGCATGAAAATAAGATATGTTGGGGCTTTTTCCTTTCCACAATTCATAAGGAGTCCTTTTTAGAAAAGGCCTAATAAGTATTCTGTTTTGTACATAGCAAGCAGTGTTTACAGCCTTCCGCCTGAAGTACTTAGGGAGATTATTTTCATTGATCATAGATCTAGCCATCTCTTGCAGAGATCTGTTCTTTCTCTCAACCACTCCATTTTGCTGTGGAGTTCTAGGTGCAGAGAAATTGTGAGAGATTCCATTCTCCTCACATAACTGTCTAAACTGCTCATTTTCAAATTCTCCCACATGATCACTTCTAAGGGTAGAAATACAGAAACCCTGCTCATTTTGTACTCTTTTGCAGAATACTGAGAAAATCTTAAAAGACTCATCCTTGTGTGTTAGGAAGAGTACCCATGTGTACCTAGAATAGTCATCAACTATGACAAATCCATTTTTTCTTCCAGCCAAGCTGGCAACACTAACTGGTCCAAACAGATCCATGTGTAATAACTGAAGAGGTCTAGAGGTTGATACTTGGTTTTTAGATTTGAAATTTGATTTTATCTGTTTACCTCTCTAACATGCATCACACAAGACATCTTTCTTAAAGCTAATATCAGGCAATCCTCTCACGAGATTATTCCTTTTTAATTCAGAAATTAGTTTCATACTAGCATGTCCTAGTTTCTTATGCCATAACCATCTTTCATCCTCTTTAGACATCAGACAGGTTATACTTTGATCTGAGAGATCAGGCAGTTCAATCTTATAAAGATTTTGTTGCCTTTTAGCTGAAAAGAAGGTTTTGCCACTACAGTCTTTAACTATGCATACATCCTTGGTAAAGGAAACATCAAAACCACTATCACATAATTGACTTATGCTAAGCAAATTGTGTTTTAATCCTTTAACCATAAGAACATTCGATATAGAGGGAAGAGAGGGTTTACCACCAATAGTACCAATACCTATAACCTTCCCTTTCTGATTTCCTCTGAAGGCAACGTGTCCTACTTTCTTAAGTTGGAGGTCTAGGAACATAGACCTTTCTCCTGTCATATGTCGCGAGCAGCCACTGTTCAGGTACCAGCAGTGGTGTTTTCTTTGTCCTGTTGAGGACATCTGCAACAAAAATTATTTGATCTTTAGGTACCCATATTTTTCTGGGTCCTTTTCTGTTAGTTTTAGGAGTCTGTAAAGACTTCCTTCTCTTCTTATGGATACACTTAGACACAACATACCCAGTTTTTCCACAGAAGTTACAAATAGGTGTTGATTTGATTACAGTTGACTTAACAGATACTTTAGAAGCTTTAGTTGATACTTTATGATGTGTCTGATGGACATATCCAATACCTTCTTTGTTAAGAGAGTGCTTCTGAATGCCAAGTAGCTTAGTCAGATTGTCTCTACCATTAACAAATTTGGCAAGATCGGAAGTGAGCTCTTCCACTTTCTCGTTGAAGTTTTTCAACTTCTTCGGATGGTGATGTTTCACTTGAGATCTTAGCTTCATTAGACTTTTCAGTCTTCACCACTGTGTTCTCTTTAGCCAGCTTCTCGCACTCTTGAGATTTCTGTTTATGCTCACTGGTGAGCTTTACATACTTTCCCTTGAGGGATTTGAAGGCTTTAGATAAGCAGTTGGATTCCTCCAACAGCTCCTCATAAGCATCAAGTAATTCCTCATAGTCAGAATATACCTCATCATCAGAGTCTGATTCAGTGTTGGCCATCAAACAGAGATTGGCTTCTTCCTCAGTTTCTTCATCAGAAGATGTTGACTCCAGATCCTCCCAAGTAGCCATCATTCCTTTCTTCTTCTTCTTGAAGAATTTCTTGAAAGGTGCCTTCTTGAGTTGAGGACATTTAGCCTTGAAGTGACCGGGCTTTTTGCACTCATAGCAAACAATTGGACTTTTGTCTGTTGAGGTGGATTCTTTGAAGTTCTTGTCCTTGTTGGACCTTCTGAATGGCCTATCCCTCCTGAACTTCTTTTTCTGTAGGAGAAGCTTTATCTTCCTGGTCAGGAGAGACAACTCTTCATCACTCTCAGAATCCTCGAGTTCTGATAGGTCAGCATCACTGGATGACTCATCTGCCTTCAGAGCCTTGGAGCCTTTTACTGACTTTTGATCGGCTTTCAGAGCAATTGACTTGCCTTTCTTTGGTGCAGCTTCATCTCCAAGTTCTTTCTCATGCACAGTGAGTGTTCCAAGAAGTTCATCCATAGTCAAGGTAGTGAGATCCTTGGCTTGGGAGATAGCAGTGACCAAAGGTCTCCACTGTTTAGGTAGACTTCTCAGAATCTTACCAACCTTCTCAGCATTGGTATAGACTTTGCCAAGAGATTTTAAACTGTTGATGATAGTTTGAAATCTTCCTATCATCTGAGCAACAGATTCTCCTTCCTCCATGATGAATAGTTCATACTTTCTAACAAGTATGGCAATTTTTGACTCTTTGACCTTTGTTGTTCCTTCATGTGTGTCAGCTAAGGTGTCCCATATTTCTTTTGCAGAGTCACAAGCACATACCTTCTCAAACTCCTCCGGACTGAGAGCACAAATGATGTTGTATCTGGCTTTCTGGTTCAGCTCCCATTTTGATTTTTCTGCAGCAGTCCACTGAGCTTTTGGTTTGTCAGTGTTATCATCATTCTTGGGAATAAATGGACCATCTGTGATGACATCCCAAAGATCAGAGTTTGTGGATAGAATAAACCACTGAAATCTATCTTTCCAGTAGTCGTAATTTTCTCCATTAAAGTAAGGAGGTCTGGTTAGGGAGGCTCCTTCAGTCTGATGACTTCCACTTGTACTAGCTCCAGCCGTCATGTCTATTCTTCAGGACCTTTTACCTCTACACTGTTAGATGCTCAACCCGCAGGCCGAGCTCGATACCAACCGAAATAGACAGCTATAAACACGAGAAGGGGGTTGAATTGTGTTTATCGGAATTTAAGCAAAGCTGAAATCTTTTCGCAAATGTAAAGCTAGCTTTGGACGAGTGGAAGAATACAGGATGGACGGGTGACTATTGCACACACACCACTTGGATGATGCAAGAAAAACTAAAGCAATTAAAGAGTTTAAGGGAAGAGAGATTGACACGGTGATTTATCCTGGTTCACTCTTCAAATCAAAGAGCTACGTCCACTCCTTGGCAAGACCAAGATTTATCCACTATAAGCGATAAGGTTCTGAGACTCAAGTATTATTTGCACGCCTAGCCTCTTCAGGCTCAAGACAAGTATTATTTGCACACCTAGCCTCTTCAGGCTCAAGACAAGTATTGTTTTCACACCTAGCCTCTTCAGGCTCACTTGGGTTTGTTTGAGAGATTTGGTTTGTAATAAATACAATTTCTCACAGGCAGATCTTTCACTAACACTCAGAGAGTGGTTTAAATGTAAGACTCAGGAAAGTCTGCGTAATAACTTCAAAATGATTGAAGAATAAAGAATAAAAGAATGAAGAAATAAATGCTCAGAGTAATGGCGTTTTTAATGCAATGTGTATTCCCTTTCTTCATCTTCAATGACTTCTGTATTTATGGTCTTCAAGCATTTAGGATCCGTTAGAGAGATCCTCTAGATGTTGGCTTCAAGAAGAACTTCATTAATTGCAATAGAGTCGTTCTGAGTAGTCATTAATGCAATAGAGTCGTTCTGGGCAGCCATTAATGCAATAGAGTCGTTGGTTGTATTCTAACATGAAGGATCATGGCTTTATTCATCGTGCTACAGCCATATCAAAGTTGAGCAGAGAGCTTTTTGTACTTTGCTGAGTACACTTCCCTTTTTGTGTAAGGACCAGAGGTAATAGGGAATAAAGCACGTTGGAAGCATTCTTTAACTAGTCTTTGATTCTGATTATCCAAGGTTGCTTGAGAGACTATCTGGTGAATCAGGTACAAATATCTGGTGAATTTAGTTCATTATATGGTGAATGAGTTTTTTTGAGTAATAAATTTTTTGGTGAAGTATGTGCAAATATCTGGTGAATCAGGTACAAATATCTGGTGAATTCAGTTAATTATCTGGTGAGTGAGTTTTTTTGAGAAATAAAATTTTATTTTTTTAAAAAAGTCAAAATTAAAAAAAAAGTGTCGCTACAGTTGGGCTACAGTGTGCTACTGTAGCGTGATGTCGCGTATTGATGTCAGAGTCGTGCGTTCAATTAGAACGACTGATAACTAAAAGTAGTTATGCTGACTCAGCAAGTTAGATATATAGGAGGCAGTTGCTGATAGCATACACTGGAAATAAGCATTCTACATCTCGGATGAGGCATTCTTGATCATTTATAAAGTTCTATCGACTGAGAAAGCTCAGTGAAATGGGGAGGGCCCCTTGCGTAGCGATCATTGTAGCCTTCCCATTCATATACAAAGAGATAAACTCATACCTATTCATTCTTTCCTACACTATTCTAGCTATTCTAGTGATTCTTGCTTTGTAATTGTTGTGGATTCCTATCAAATTTGGTCCTACCTGCCGGATTGTTGGGACAATGGAGAAGATTGATGCGCAATTTGATGCTTTGGAATCCTTAGTCAAATTACTGTAGAGAGTAACCAGCGAACAAAGCTCTAGCATCACAGAAGTCCAAAAGAATGTGAGTGGAATGGACGAAATCAAGGAATTACTTGCGAAATTCATGAAGGAGCAAGGAATTCCGTTCGATTCACCGGAGGAGGAGGAAACCAAGAGCGAGAAGGAGATGGAAGCACATTCAAAAGGTGGAGGTTCGGGGGATGAAGGAGAAACACATCATTCTTGGAAAAAGAAGGTGGAGTTACCTTCATTCGAAGGTTGCGATCCCTCAGGGTGGATAGCTCAAGCGGAGAAGTACTTTGAGGTGCAGAAAATCAAGCCCTCGGAGAAATTGCATTTGGCATTCATTAGCATGGAAGGAAACTCGGCGCATTGGTTCCAATTTTGGCTCCAAAAAGCCAAAAACCTACATGGGAGGAGTTCACCACGGCCTTGATTCGAAGATTCGGAGGATTAGGGCGAGGTACGGTGTTTGAGAAGTTAGTTTCGCTAAGGTAAACAGGATCAATGGAGGAATATGTCCAAGAGTTCGAGAGACTGGTAGTGCAAGCCACGAATACTTCAAAGGATCAAAGCCACGAATAATTTCTAACAGTATCCAAACAAAATATATTACCTTAAAGTCGTTTTTTAGCAAACATATAAAAAATATTATGATTACAAAAATTTAAACTTTTTTGTAAACATATATATAAACTTTTTTTTTTCCAGCTGTCCCTAATACAAAAATTTAATAATTAATTTTAAAAGTAAAAGTTATTATCAAAATAAATAATTTGTATTTTATTTATATAATAAAATTTTAATAATATAATAATAATAGTGATGTAATAATTATAAATAATGTGTATATATAGCCGGTAAAAGAAAAAAAAAATGTGTATATATATATTGGTTCTCCACCGAAAGACTCACTTTGCAACTAGGGTTTATAGAGGCGCACATATCCACAGCACCAACGCCACCTCTGTTTTTGGATCCATAGTTTCCCGACAATGGCGACCCAGATGAGCAAGAAGAGAAAGGTTAGTCTGAACTTCCTCAATGAGCGTCTTCTTCACAAAAGTTAGGTCTTAAAATTCACGTTCCGCTTTTTGTGTTTTTGCAGTTCGTAGCCGATGGTGTTTTCTTCGCTGAACTGAACGAGGTTCTTACCAGAGAGCTTGCCGAGGATGGATACTCCGGTGTTGAGGTCAGGGTTACCCCGATGCGTACCGAGATCATCATCAGAGCCACTCGAACCCAGGCCGTACTCGGTACGTGCGTGCTTCCATTGTTTCATTTTCGTGGAATTTAATTAATGCTGATTATATTGATTTTTTATTTTTATTATGATTTTGTGAAATATAGGTGAGAAGGGAAGAAGGATCAGGGAGCTGACGTCGGTGGTGCAGAAGAGATTCAAGTTTCCGGAGAACAGTGTGGAGCTATATGCTGAGAAGGTCAACAATAGGGGTCTCTGTGCTATTGCTCAAGCCGAGTCGCTTCGCTACAAGCTTCTTGGTGGTCTCGCTGTTAGGAGGTATATGCTTCATTTTAATTATTTAATTAACTGTGTAGAATGGACCTTATGAATGTCTAGTATGATAATTTTAGGTTGATTTGCATTTTGTTGTTAATAAAATGAGTGCTTGGACCATGGATTCAGATGTGGATTTTTTTTGGTATTCTTGTCGATTATACATTTGCTTCTGTGTGCATGAAAGTGGAGTCCTCTCATTTCCAAGTGTAGATATGGTGGTTGTAAGGACATTTGGATTTGTTTTCTTGTTGATTTTAGCATGTTTGGTCGATGGTCATCTATAAAGCAGAGTGGGGTTTTTGTACCAAGTTTGTGTCGGAAGATGACTAAATTATGTTGTCCTCCATGCCGTTAAAACTCATGAACTTCTGTTGTATTCATGTTGTAACATTGGGGGATACATGTTTTGTTGTATGGGTCTTATGCTACTTCTGCTTCATTACAATTCTCACTCCCTGATTTGGATTGATGCTACTAAAATCTGAAGGGAGCTTATGTTTTCTAATTTCCTGACAGATTCAAGAATGTAAACTTGCTTGTTCTGTTATCTATTGGTGAATTTATTTTTCTTATTGATTAGATGTTTGGTCATCTATAAAGCAGATTGGTGCTTCTGTACCAAGGTTGTGTCGGAAGATGACTAAATTATTTTGTCCTCTATGCCATTAAAACTTATGAACTTCTCTTGAGTTCATGTTGTAACATTGGGGGATACATGTTTTGTTGTATGCGTCTTATAGTAGTTCTTTTACTTCATCAGAATCATTACCATTCTCACTCTCAAATTTGGATTGATGCTACGTAAATCTGAAGGGAGCTTATTTTTTTCAATTTCCTGTCAGATTCAAGCATGTAAACTCACTTTGTCTGTTTTATATTGTGTTGTCTGTATGGTGTCTTTGAAATTTATTAGGAGTTCATGAGACTGTTAAGTGTACTCGATGCTGTCAGTTTAGGTGTATACTTAATCAGTTAATCTCTCAAGATATTAACATGGTATGTGAAGATTTTAATATTATACGGAGCCATATCATATATCATGTATTCATAACATAATGGCTGCTCGATGTGTTTTGTGTTTACCTTACACTGTAAGGTTGGAATTATGTTCCCTTGCTTCTTCATGAAGGCTGTGCAGAATACTTGTAATTTGTCTAGAATTTCTTCTTGTTTTTAAGTATGCCTGTGTAGGATGGAATAGTTTGCCTGCTCTTGCTGTTTAATGGATCAAAACTTTTAGGTAATTTATGGCCTCATCACTAGAGGCTTGTCCCTAATGACATTTCTATGTTTTACTTTGGCAATACTTATGCTATACATTGCTGTGAGCTTCGGATATGTTCCCCAGCTTTTTATTTCTACCATTGAAAGAATCAGATTCTTCTATATGTTCGTGTTAACATGTAAACTCTATATCCAAAACTATTTTTTCAGGGCCTGCTATGGTGTCTTGAGATTTGTTATGGAAAGTGGCGCCAAGGGTTGCGAGGTTTGGTCTAAAAGCAGCAACTTTGAACTATACTTGTTGCTATATTGCTTTATCGAAATAGTTTGGTTGTAATTAATTTTTGATTTCTGAGTAGGTCATTGTTAGTGGTAAATTGAGGGCCCAGCGAGCCAAATCAATGAAGTTCAAGGATGGGTACATGATTTCCTCAGGGCAACCAGTGAAGGATTACATAGACTCTGCAGTAAGACATGTACTGCTAAGACAGGTCAGTTTATATTCTTAGGTTCCTGATTGTATTTCTTTTGGCACTGCGGTTTTTAGTTGTTAGAGAGCATCTTGATTGCGCTAATAAATTTTTTTCCTCGCTTTCTTTTAGGGTGTTCTCGGTATCAAGGTTAAGATTATGCTTGATTGGGATCCTAAAGGGAAGCAAGGTCCTAAAACTCCCCTCCCTGATATTGTCACAATTCACACTCCGAAGGAGGAGGAAGAATACATCAGGCCTGCTGCTGTGCTGGCAAATGATATTGAGGTCCCTGTAGCTTGAAATGCTTAGTTTTGCTTGTAAGCCAGACCGTTCGTTCAGAGTTGACTGTTTTAGAAATTTGTTAAGACTCAAGTTTTCAAGCATAAACTGTTCTAATGTTTGTTTCTTTAGCAGTTTGAATTGCGTTTATTTTTTATCTGGGGCTTCTTGTTTTTATTTCACAGAATAAATCAAATGCTTTATTCTAGAAAAAAAGGCCATCAAGCCCTACGCATGACACTATCATTCTGTCTTCTCGTTTGCATCTATTTTTAAATTTAAATTTTGTTTTTTTGGGTGAACCTTGGTATCATCCGTCTGAGAGTCAAAGACTATCCCTCGAGTTATTGAGATCTATTTAAGGGGTTGATCTCTTCCAACAGATGCTCTTCCGTATATATGAGTCATATGAGTCAGGAATCGAATCCTTGATCATATGTTCAAAGGACTTGGTTGTTTATCAATTGTGTCATATCATGTTGGTATCTATTTTTAATTTTGGTAGATTAAGATGTTAGATGATGCATTTTAGAATAAGTTATGGGTTAATATACCCTTTTATACAAGCTTATCCAATTTAATATTGCTAGTGCTTCGGATTTGGTTTATCTACCTTCAGCGTGCCAAAGATAGGTGCCTTTCAATTATTATGGACCGTTGGATTAATCTTATGCTTCAGGTCATGCCATGTGTCATTTTCTGTAAAAAAATTGAAATGATAAAATGTTCACAGCACCAACATTTCCATCTTCCTCTATCACGCCAACTGCCGTCCAAGCCAACCACCAAAGTGGGTTCTCATGGCTTATAAATTACATTATAACATCTTTGGATGGGATAACTACATTTTCTATTCTCATTAGTCTCACTCTTAACATAAAACTGAAATATTTAATAGAAGCCATGAAAAAGTATTAGTCCAATCACATACAAGTTATTGTTTGATTCAATGTAATCCATGAGAATACAGGGCATTTATAATAAACAAGAACTAAGAAGCTCAGCTCAGGAAGTGTAGAAATTAACTATTGAATGGAAAATACCGAGTATGTGTATAATATGACTGGTTGCAACAAACAAACATTCCCCGATTCCAGCAAGACTACACAGTTTGAGAGTTTTTTAATAGTATTCATAATTGTGTAGCAGCCTTCTTAGTTTTGAGTCGGAAGCATAGCAAATCCACATGACCAAGCTTGGTTTTGAGTTCGTTGACCATGTTGTAGTTGTTCCCTCATATTTCATTTCATTTCTCGTACAAAGGCAATACCAGTATTGATGCATGCTTAAGCTTAAGCATGACATCATGAATTGGTTTTTGAAATTTGATTTACCAATTTCACAGGCCTTCTCATTCTCTATATAGTGTCGAGCTCTAGTCTAAACTTTACATGGAAGAATGTCACTCTGCAAAACATTGGTTCATTTGGGAATTATTTAGTAAGGGTGGCAAAATGATCCATTTGTCCACCATCCATCTGATCCATCCATGAGAAAATCCATCAAATCCATCAATTTATAAAAAAATAATATAAATGGATTGGATTACTTTTTTAGTGGATGGTTTATGATCCATCCAATATTTTTTAAAATCCATTGGACCAACAATAAAAAATGTAATGGATCAAATTTTACCCATTCCAAAACCAATTTATTTTTTTTATATTATTTTTCACCAAATAAAAAACTCTCCATTTGTAACAAAAAAAAAAAACACTCCATCTAATTTTTTCTTCCATTCCCTATTATTTTTTCTTCACTATTTTTTATTTTACTTATCTATTTTTTTTTTCATTTTTTGTTACAGTAAGTATTAACTAATTAATTGTTCTCAAGCACCAGTTGTAGTACACGTTATCACGTTTTCGTTGTCTTTTTTTTTGCCGAGAAACTTAAAAAAAAGTAATAACTAATTGAAAGCACAGAAAGTCGTAACAAGTTTCGTAAAATTGCGGCAAAACAACCTCTATAGATGCACATAATCAATAACTCCCATATAGTAATAGAAAAATAGCCGTGATACAAAATAGTCGTGAGATAGAGTGGAGAGAGTAAAGATAGGGAGAGAAAAAGGGTAGAGAGAGGAAGAAAGAGGAGAGCGAGAGTGAGATAGAGATAATATTGTAATTTTTTTTACAAATTATTTTATTTTTAAAAATATTTTATGGATGGATAAAAGAGATAAAATTATTTAATTTCTTAAAATAAATTTTAGTGGATGGATTTGATATCCATCCATGAAAAGTTGTTAATAGACGGATCGGATGAATTATATTTAATGGATCATGGATGGATTGGATTTTTTTTAATGAATTTTTAATGGATTATAATGGATTAATGGATTGTTTTTAATCCACCCGTTAAGATCCGAATAAAAATTTATCTGATCCATCCATTTGCCACCCTTATTATTTAGTGTCCATCATAGAAGAAATGTAGGCCTCTTTGGTTCATTTGTTTAATGTCTCCTCTCCAAGCCTTTGATCCTGCCCTGCTAGTCACGAACTAAATGGGGCTGCAAACAAGTTCCTATATTAGACAAATAATATAACTTATGTTGTGTTGTGTGTAAAAATTTGAATAACCTAGAAAGAACATATAGTCAAAGACAAAATTGAATAACATATAGCTTAGGCAATTAAATATATAGATTATGTGCAACCAGAATAAAAACTAAATTGAATGGGTAGCAAACCATTGCAACAGATAAATCAAACCCCCAATTTTGTTCCAAAACTATCCTTTCTGCGTCTCTCTCTCAATTTTATAGAATAAATGGAACGTCCCTTGGCATCCAAGTTGTACATATCACAGAAGCTCTCAGATCTTCAAGTTGCAGGGGTGCGGAGTAGAAAAGAGAAGGAGGTGGCATGCACGGGTATTCAGGCAGATAGTCTATGCCGCATGGAAGAGACGTGGTGGTGTGGATGCAGCTGCGGTGGTCAGAATTGATGATGGCGGCGGCGGTGGTCGGAGTCATTGATCGTGGTCTATGGCGGTGGAATGGATGATGGTGACATATTATTAACCTAATAACTAAGTATAGAAAGAGTTTATATTAAGAAGTCATATTATAAATTCACTTCACCATCTACTCCTCGCCAATAAATCCAAGACGAGAGGGATGGCAAAATTACCCGCATCCGTGGATATCTGCATGGATTATCCGTAATAGATAGTAAATGGATACCTACTAAATGGGGATGAGATCATAATACATGTCCCCTGGATACCTGCATATTCATAATAAATATTTTTTATTAAATATATAGTATATATTATGACAATTTATATCATTTTGAGATGAAATAAACTTTATTTTCTTTTTTATTTGATACTTGTTAGTAGTTAAACCCTTAATAATAATTTTTTTAGATACATATAGTATATTATATAATGTTAATATACTATATTGATATATTATATTGTATAGTTTTATTTCCTTTTCTTTTATTTTAGACTCTTAAATACCCACATATATCCATGGATACCCGTTACCACATAAATATCCATGAATATTGACGGATATGGATACGGGAGAAGTACTACCCACACCCATCCCGTTGCCATCCTTAAAGACAACCCATTTATCTTACTTTTAATGTGAACATTTGGATAAGACTTCCAATAGACTCACGGTTAGTGTTAGATAAAAAAGCACAAAGTATGTCAAAGTGTCAAAAACGACCCCACATTAGTAACTAGTTTTAAAGGGATCCTAAACTGATGATAAGTTTCTAAAACAACACATGTCCTATCAAAAAGCCCAACCCTTAAGCAACCCAAATTTTTTTTTATTAGCACATGAATTTATTTTATTTTATTTTAAAATATTATTAATTAATTTATTTTAGGGTTAAATATGTTTTTAATCCCTAGAAAATCAACGAATTTTGGTTTTGGTCCCTGTAAAATTGTTCCTTTGGTTTTCATCCCTCTAAAATATGAAATTACTAATTTTGGTCCCTTTAAAATGAGCAAATTTTGGTTTTGATTCCTATAAATTGTTTTTCTTTGGTTTTAATCCATCTAAGATTTGATATCACCGTCTTTAGTTGACATCTATTTTAGGAAAGATAAATGTAACTCATTTTAAGATTCAAGAATTTTTTTAGGGGGAATCATATGCTAACATGACACCACATAGGTTATTGTGTATCACTTGGGATGATCATGTGACCTTCTGTTAGATACATTAGTACTTAATAGATGTCACATGACAGTAGGAACCCAAAATAATTATTTAAGATTTTACTGAGACCAAAACCAAAGAAAAAATTTTATAGGGACCAAAATCAAAATTCTTTCATTTTGCAAGGACCAAAAATATATTTAATACTTTATTTTAACTCCATAAATTTTTTATTTGCATTCCATGAATATATATATATATATATATATATATATATATATATATATATATATATATATATATATATATATATATATATAAAAGTAAGAACTCTACTTTATTGTGAGTATCAATAAAATCCATTAGATCATAATTAAAAAGATTTAATGGATCTAATTAAAACATGACTTTAAAAAATCCATGACCTCATATTCATCCTCATCCTCCTTTTCACTCTTTCCTTCCACGCTACGTTGCTGCAATGCTTACCGGAACCGCATAGCATAGCACCACCATTAAATTTCTAATAGAAATTTGAAGTATCAACAAATTGCCCACAATAATTTTAGAATCAAAATGTGAATTTAGACCAATCACCACAAAGAAAGATCGAGAAATAAATGATGACGGGTTATAACTCCTCAAGATTAATGAAAACAAAAATATACAATTTCATTCAAGCAGCGGCATTGCTTCAAAATTTCATTGCCCACGCTCCACGATTTCTCACTCCATATCCAGAACAAGCATTTCGTATTGCAAATTAAAATGGTCATTCAACCAAATCTATATATATATATATATATATATATATATATATATATATATATATGGTGGTAGCATACGAATTAATATTCCAGTGAAAAAAGGTATATGAATACATGGTTGGTTATTAAAATGTCAGTTCCAACAAGTATTGGTAACAACATTTCATGCGTAAAAGAAAAGGGGAGGGGAGGGGAGGGGAGGGGGTGAAAGGGAGGATGAAGATGAGGTCATTGACTTTTTAAAATTATGTTTTAATCAGATCCGTCAAATCTTTTTAATTATGATCCAATAATTTTTATTGATAATTTTTATTTTTCATAATAAAAAAAAGTTCTTACTTGATACACTTTATATTATATATATATATATATATAATTCCTATAATGCATCCACTAATTGTTATGAAAGAGTATTTTAGTATCATGCACCTTTTTATTTGGACCAAAAACCCAACAACCTCATTTAAACAAACTACTTAGATAAGTCGGTATTAATGTAATTTAAATTTTTTTAATTTAAATTTTTCTATTTTCTCTCTCTCCTTAATATTTGGTTCCTCCCACCTCATTATTAATGTTTCCACCATTTACATGAAGCTAATCAAATGATAAAAATGTATTGAAAAATTAAAATAAATGTTTTACTGAAAAAAAATATGCTGAAAATATATTACTTTTTTTACACAAAAAATAGTTAAAACTACTTTTATACGTTAAAAAAAATTCTAATAGTTTTACTGTATTTCTTTTTTTGTTAATGAATTTTTTTTTACAGTAAAACTATAAATTTACGTTAAAATTATACATGTTATTATTATTTTTAAGCATAACATTTTTTTTTGACGAGATTTTTAAGCATAACATTACAACATTTTTTTACGAGATTTTTAAGCATTACAAAGAGAGATTCAAACATTAAATTTGCAGAGTGGGAATCAAACACATTAAATGCAAGAAGAAAGAGAAAATAGAAAAATTTAAATTACATTAATATCCAATCATTAATTTATTTAAATGAGATTGTTGGGTTTTTTATCCAAACTAATAGATACATCATAGCAATCCCATATATATATATATATATATATATATATATATATATATATATATATATATATATTATTTTTTTTGTTTACAAAAGAGGGCCTAAGCCCAAAGCAAAGAAACAAATCAAGACATCAAAGGAAACTGACGTGGCATGGAAGAACCCCTCCAAGAATTTTTATTACCGTTGTCTCACATCTTTCTTTTAATGTTTTCATCATTCCTCTATTCCCAAGCCAAGCGATTCATATCTTTCTTTTCTTAAATCAGTATCTTCTTATGATCTCTCTGAAAGTTTCTTAAACAATGTCTAAGAATACTTCTTAGCATTCCCCTTTTATTTTTCCATTGACACTCTTTTTCCCTCTTTCTTTCTGAGAGAGAGAGCAGTAGGCTTTCTTCTTCCAATCTCATCTGTCTTTCTCTTTTGTCTTCATAATTCTCTCTCTCTCTCTCTCTCATTCTTGAAATGTCACCCTCAGATTGAAGATTGTCAGAGACCAAACCTTGAGGACAAGAAGAGATTTCTTGAATGGTAATTTTCAGTTTTTCGTTCACTGCCTGCTCCAAAATCATATTCAAAAGCTTTCATATTTCTGTGCAGGTACCCAACTACCCTTCTCAATGAGCTTTACTATCTAAATTCCGGGGGACAATTTGGACAGGTATTTTTATCTTTAAAAACTTTGTATTCTATTTATTACTTAATTAACCTAAGTTTGTTTTCCTTAAAAATCTAGCGAAGAGGATATGATTCTTTAGGTTAATGTACTTGTGATTGTGGAGTCCCTGAAATATATGCTTAACTCAGAATAAAAAATGGAGTTGGAGAGAGGTATCTTATTCCTATCACTATTTATTTTTGGGGGTTTGCAAAACTTGTAGATTAAACTTTTCTTATGTTCTTCTATTCTCCTGGGACTGTTACCATTTTAAATTTACATGTAATTGTGTGGTGATCATATTTTAGAACATGTGGCAGTGGTACTATTCTTCCTGGTTTAAGTAAAAGCCAACATAGAAACCAGATATAGTTCAAATGAGTGAATGGTTTTGTTAATAGTAAATAAGCCATATTTGCTGTAATCGGTAAATATGTTATTGTAGTAACTAAGCCATATTTGCTTGCAAATGTTGCTGCAGATATGCATGCTAAAAGTCGTGTGGAGAAGCCACTGCCTATGTACGTTCCAATGAATGAACAATTTGCATTTGCCAGGTACAAAGCTTAGTTAATGATACTCCTCTCACACTATTATTTTTACTAATTATTAAACTTCTATTCTAACAAAGTCAGATTCAGTTCTTTCGTTAGCTGGGCAAAAATAAAAATACCCGATTATGGTTATGATCTTAGTTTTGGACATCCATGTGAAATAGTTGGTCAATAATTCAACCATTGCCATCCCAGTGGTAGTCACTGACATGAGATGTTTTGCAACATATTTTATGACATCAGGTCTATTATAATTAGAAATGACAATAATTGATGACATGCATCAATATTCTGTTATTTAGATTGTTTAAATTTCGTTAAACATGTGGATCAGTGTATAAGAAAATTGATCTAGGTAGTTCATATTAATTTTTGTTATCTAATATAATAGAAACATTAGAATGTCCACATTATATGGTATATTATGGTGGGGTTAAAGGTATTTAGGCAATGGTATTAGAATGGTATATTCTGTTATTTTGTTTCTAACAATTTGATGGCTTTATTTCCATTTTTATATAGCAAGTATGACGTCCGGTGGGTGATTTATAATTCTTTTTGATATGTTACAACTTGGTGTTCATTGAGTAAAGAGCGAATTCAGAGTGTTGTCAAGGTTACAACAAAACGGAAATAAATCTACAATTATCAATAATTGTATCAAAGTGTGGAAATCAGGAGTGTACGTCGTTAGTGGATATAGAGGAACCCTTTGGAGGTTGAGAAGTGCCAAATACTTGGTAAGTAGAAATAACAACTGTGTGTTGTAGAAATGGTGACGGGAATGAAGGACTTTAATTAGATAGGTTTAATTAGTGTAGCTTTAATTCCCTAATTGAGAAGCTTGCTTTAATTATATCAATAAAGATGGACATGATTGTAGAATATAAATTAGGATATTGATCTAAGCCCACTTATTCATGTCATGTACCTTGTATTGGAGACATGATTGTTTCAACCAATAATTTATTTCCATTTTTTTACAACAATTTCTACAATTATACATTTTTGTTATTTAATGTAATAGAACCATAGACAAGCTTACAAGAAACTAATGACAATGAAGCAGAACCTAGTATTAAGCATATTAATAACATTGCACATGTTAGTTCATATTAATTTTTCTGTCTAAAGAAGAGACACAGCAGGTCTCTAAGTTTATGACTCACTAGGGTGGGGGTGGGGGGAGAACCTATCCCATCGGGGGCGGTGATGAGTCAGAACTCGGACACCTAGCGTGCTCGCCGGGGGGGGGGGGAGAAACCTATCCCATCAGGGGCCAGTGATGAATCGTAAACTCGGACCCCTATCGTGCTCGAAATGGGGTGGGGGTGAGGGAGAACCTATCCCATCAGGGGCCGGTGATGAGCCGTAAACTCGGCCACCTATTGTGCTCGAATGGGAGGGTGAGGGTGGAGGTGAGGGAGAACCTATCCCATCAGGGACCGGCGATGAGCCGTACACTCGGACCCCGCTCGCGCTCGCCATGGGAGGGTGTGTGGAGGGAGAACCTATCCCATCAGGGGCCGGTGATGAGCCGTAAACTCGGACACCTATCGCGCTCGAATGAGAGGGTGGAGGTGGGGGAGAACCTATCCCATCAGGGGCCGGTGATGAGCCGTAAACTCGGACACCTATCGCGCTCGAATTGGGGGGTGGTGTGGAGGGAGAACCTATCCCATCTGGGGCCGGTGATGAGCCGAAAACTCGGACACCTATCGCGCTCGAATGGGAGGGTGGAGGGTCGGGAGAACCTATCCCATCAGGGCCCGGTGATGAGCCGTAAACTCGGACACCTATCGCGCTCGAAATGGGAGGGTGTGTGGAGGGAGAACCTATCCCATCAGGGGCCGGTGATGAGCCGTAAACTCGGACACCTATCGCGCTCGAATGGGAGGGTGGAGGTGGGGGAGAACCTATCCCATCAGGGGCCGGTGATGAGCCGTAAACTCGGACATCATCGCGCTCGAAATGGGAGGGTGTGTGGAGGGAGAACCTATCCCATGAGGGGCCGGTGATGAGCCGTAAACTCGGACACCTATCGCGCTCGAATGGGAGGTTGGAGGTGGGGGAGAACCTATCCCATCAGGGGCCGGTGATGAGCCATAAACTCGGACACCTATCACGCACGAAATGGGAGGGTGTGTGGAGGAGAACCTATCCCATCGTGGGCCGGTGATGTGCCGTAAACTCGGACACCTATCGCGCTCGAATGGGAGGGTGGAGGTGGGGGAGAACCTATCCCATCGGGGGCTGGTGATGAGTCAGAACTCCGGACATCATCGCGCCGAAATGGGAGGGTGTGTGGAGGGAGAACCTATCCCATCGGTGGGTGATGAGCCGTAAACTCCGGACACCTATCGGGCTCGAAATTGGGGGGTTGGGGGGGGTGGGGTGGGGTGGGGTGGGGGTGGGGGGTGGAGGAGATCTTATCACGGACCAAAGAGTGAGCCATAAATTCATACACTCACAAGCGTCTCTTCTTTAAGCAGTAAAATATGAACTAGTATGTGTTGGCATGGGGGTTTATGCTAACTCGATATTTTTTTGTTGTTGTAAGTAAGACTTTAACATTGTTGCGTCTCTTCAGTAAATGAAAAATATGAACTAGTATGGGTTGGCATGGGGGTTTATGCTAACTGATATTTTTTTGTTGTTGTAAGTAAGACTTTAACATTGCTACAGTTCCGATTATGTTGAAATTTTGTGGAACTATATCTTATGATTTTGCGGCTCATCGTTGGTTGTTGGAGAAGTAGAAAACGTAATTTAAAACATTTAATTTTTGAACATGGTAACTGAATACCAATTGGAAACAAAT
This sequence comes from Sophora flavescens, assembly GCA_030762895.1. Lineage (NCBI taxonomy): Eukaryota > Viridiplantae > Streptophyta > Magnoliopsida > Fabales > Fabaceae > Sophora > Sophora flavescens. The sequence goes on along the minus strand of CM061063.1, from coordinate 256,265,586 downwards.
GCTTGAAGTGCGAAGACTTGTCGGCACCGCTTTCGTTCTTTCATCTTTCAGTGATGAAGCTTCTCACACTACCCACTTCAGCGCTGCTTACTTTATTTTTTTGCTCCAGGTTCCTGTCCCTTTTGATTTACTTTCTTTTGCATTCATTTTTTCCTCTCTAATGATTAAAATTTCCCCCAGATACGTGAATCTCGGCATTAAATCGCATGGTTAGGGATTTGCGGCTCTGGTCCATATTGATCTGCACCTCTTTGCAAGTTACCATCGTCGTTGTCGAAACACTTTTCTGTGCCGCTTCGTATGGTAAGTATTTATTTTCCCTATGTTTGGGTTTTATTTTTCTGATTTCTGTTTTTCCCTAATTTGTGTAGCAGAATTACACATCGTAGATGTTGCTTGACGAAATTGATGAAACCGCTGTTCTGAATCAGTCCTTGCACACGAAGGAACTGTCCTTCATTTTGTTAGTCTCCCCATTAGATCGCAGGGTTAGGGATTTGCGGCTCTGGTACTCTCTAATTTTTCTTCTTTTGAAACCATTTTTCTGCAGGCACCCTTCCCTCTATTCCAATTGAAAGAGAAATTGGTAATCCATTAGATCCATATTTTTTTTAAAAAAAGGTTTTAATCCTGACTGTCAATTTCGCCACTTTCTCGGTTGGAATTTGATTTTTGGTTTCTGATATTGTTCAGTGCCAGTTATTTGCCCGTTGCTCCTCATTTTTTGGTCGCTTCATTTATCAGGTGTGTCTTCTTCTAATTGTGTCAGTGGAGGATACAGTTTGAGGTAGTTCAAGCAGGTACACTTTAAGGTAGGTGTTGCTTCATATTTTTGTGCTTTTAAATAAATCATCTGTCTTCATCTGCAGGCATATGGTAAGATGCCACAACTGTAAGACACATGCTTTCAACATCATTAAACATATCTGGAATAATGTTTTCTCTTTAAGGTGCCACAACTGTAAGATGCCACAACTGTAAGACATAAAATCATTAAATTTGTCTATCTGAATTTGCAGTTAGACGTGATGTCTTGCATCTGTTTAGAAGTGTGTTGTTGTCATTTGCATGAAATCCAATCAAGACTTTGTTTACATTTATAATTTGTATTGTTTTCATGCTGCATCAAATTTTATGGGATTCTTTGTAAAAATATTCTTTTAATGGTGCTAATAACATTACGAAACTACTTGATCTGGTGACAAGATTGAAGTTGAGGGTTAAAAGAAAATTTTCTTTAGTCCCATTGATGGTTCTAAATAATATTGAGCATCAGGTGTGTTACCAATAAAATTCAACAGCATTAACAATACACTTTTGTAGGGACATTAATTTTAATCTGGATGATGAATTTGACAACATACCATCATTTAAGGTGGACATATCAGACCTTGATTTCACATGCCCACCCAAAAGCTCCCTAACTCTTTCTAACCAAGTATTTGAAGGTCTTACAGGGAACTCTTTGGGGTACTCTTATCTCTAATAAGGAAATGGGTATCAAATTGCAAGCAACTATCCGTTTATTTACTGGATTATAGGGGATGGGATGGAAATAATTTAACTGTCACTAAGGGAAAAAATATAATGAAAAATGTTCTCTTGATCTTTTCTGTGTTTAGATAGTTCACCTTCCAAAAAAAAGTATAATTTTTTTTTTGGGATTTGTTCGAATAAAAAAGAAAGAAAAGAGTTTATATAGATTTTTTCCCCATTTTAACCATTCTTTTAGTTTTTTTTTCTTCTTATTGATCATCATGCCATTATTAGGTAATTATAAAATTATGTTTCTTGAGTATTTCTGCAGTAAGTTCCTTTAGCTGTTATAGAGGTCTTCCAAACTCGGTCACATGGACTGCTAGGATTCCTTGGGAGTGTCAAAACTGCATCTCTTACTTAAGTTTTGTGAAATCTCTCACAAGCAATTTGATCTTTGTTTATTCTACATGTTTTAATAAAGGATATGGACATATGATACATCAACTCCCGTGTCTAGAAATGCAACCATATATTGTGGTTCTGAAATTTTATTACCCATTCTATTGATTAAATGAGATTGTCTATTAAAGTTGTTACGTTATTCCTGACTATAAAATCTTCTAAAAGGTAAATCATATGGGTGCATTAAGGCCTGGAATTTGGATGCAAAGAGAGTTGTCTGTAACCTCAACTCAACCGAAGCATTTCCAAAGTATTATATAATTATCAGGTTTATGTGAATTATTAATCACCACTGCATGTTAATCAATAAATTGTAACAATAAGAATGCTTAGTGATTTGGGATTTATGTAAGCTTATGCTAAGTGGATGAAGTATTGCAGTGCTGTTACAAAGAAGAAAATGTTTTAATGAACTCAAGTTTTTGCGGATTGTTATTTTGTGTGGCCAAACGATTTAATAGACTTCAAGTAAAAGGAACCGCAGTGAGTGATTTATCTCTATTTTACTTTTCTACATTTACTATCAGTTTGTTCAAGTGTTCATATTTTGTCACTGCTTTATAGAGCATTTGTTTTGTTGATTTGTATTTTAGTTTAATTAGAGTTGCCAAGTTATTTTGGATTTGAGTTGTAATAAGAATGCGGATGCATTTGATTTTCTTTCAAAATGGAATTTATTTGTGAACTATTTGTTTTTTTTTTTTACTTTGCTGTCATTGAATATGTGACATTGTGATGGTTAAATTTTCACAGGTCACCATCTAGACTGCAAACATGGCTGATGGACCAGAACATCCATCAGTGGTTCTGATGTTAGCTGGACAGTCTTATCTTGTGTCAGGCTTAGCCCCAACTTCAATTACAGGAATTGTTCTACATCTTGTACTTGCTTCAATGGAGGTGTGCAGTCTTCTGGTTTGGCAATTGTCTCACCTGTATCTTCCATTACTGTGCTGGCTTCAGCAGAGAAAGGAGCAGCTGGTTTTTAATTGATTTTCTGATGGTAGGAATTTATCATCTAATATCAAACAAGTTGGTGGACAACATACCTACTTCACTTGCTCAATTTTTGAAAAATATTCCCAATCTGGATAAGGTTGTTCTTCTGATTCAATATAATTTAGTTTTTGATCTACCATAAGATTCAACTTTGGACTGGAATATATATAACTGATGGTTGCTTTCAGGCTACAATTGGTGACTATTTAGGCCAGCATGAAGAGTTTCCCCTTGCTGTGATGCATGCTTATGTAGATTCTATGAAATTTTCTAGAATGAAATCTGATAATACAACCCGGTAGTTTCTTCAAGGGTTCCGATTTTCTGGGGAAGCTCAAAAGATAGATCAAAGATAGATCAAATCATGGAAAAGTTAGAAGAGAGGTAATGACTTTAGTGTATATATACAAGGTTCCTTCACTTCCCCTTGCTTAGGTGGGTTTAGTTGTCTGTCTATAGACTTATGTTTGGTATGTAGATATATTTATTTATTTATTTATTTATGCATTTGTGTTGGATTCTCTTTTAGAGCTGAATTTTGATAGATGATTGTTTGCACTATAACTATGTCATCATCATTCTTGCTTTTAAGAAGCTTAGACTCTACCATAAAGAAAAAGTATCGAAGACTACAGAGAGAAATTTCACAGAATTTTGTGATTTTCATTCATTAAGAGTAACTATTACAGCAGGCATATATATAGCCTTTGGTAGTTACATTTGGCGATTCTAAAAGCTGTTTAGGCAGTTACAAAGTTAGTTACAAACTCATAACTGAATATGCTGACTTGGCATATTCAGTTATGCAGAGACAAATACATACACTAGACACTAATACATATACTTGTACTATACTCTAATAGCCTCCCCTCAAACTCAAGGTGGTCGCTGCAAGCAGACCACATTGAGTTTGGTTCTAAGTTCAGTAAATTTGGATGAAGACAGGGGTTTGGTTAGCGAGTCTGCAATCCCCTCAAACTCAAGGTGGTCGCTGCAAGCAGACCACATTGAGTTTGGTTCTAAGTTCAGTAAATTTGGATGAAGACAGGGGTTTGGTTAGCGAATCGCCTTTTGGCCGGGCACATGAGTAATCTTGTGTAGCCTTAGATAACTTTTCCCGAACAAAGTGGATGTCGCTCCATGTGTTTGGTTCTTGCATGAAGAACTGGGTTGTGAGCCAGTGAGACTGCACTGAGGTTGTCACAGAATAGTTGAGGAGCTGTGAAGGAAACTCCAAGCTCGATGAAGAGACCGGATCCGGATGATTTCAGCCGTGGTATTTGCCATACTCGTACTCATCCTCGGTCTTTGGATCTTGCTACTACGCTTTTTGGAACACCAAGAGACTAAATTTGGCCCAAAGAAAATGCAGGAGCCCGAGGTGGACCTCCTATCATCAGGGTCACTTGCCCAATCAAAGCATCACAATAGGCATGAATGGTGAAGAGACTAGAAGAACTGGCTGGCTTGAGCAAAGCAGGCCATAGTGAATAGAGCCTTTAAGGTATCGAAGGATCCTTTTGATCGCATGCCGCTGAGTTTCAAGTGGTCAGTGCCATGAATCGGCTGAGACTTTGTTAACACTATAGGCAATGTCGAAGCCGAGTTAGAGTAGCATCTGCAGGTGCTCCAACAATGGATTCAGTAGAGGTGAGGATCTGAGATAGAATCAGTCCCAAAACGAGTAAGTTTGCAATTGCTCACCATAGGTGAGGAGATACCCTTTGAACCAGCCATGTTGGCTTTGTCCAGGAGGTCCCTGATGTATTTGGTTTGAGTAAGCAAGAGTTCTCCTGTGGGCAGATGAGTCACTTCAATCCCAAGGAAGTAATCAAGATCCCCCAGATCTTTAAGTGCAAACTGCATACTGAGTTTATGAATGAGATCCTGTATTAGTGTAGGAGATGGACCGGTGATGATTATGTCATCAACATAGACTAGAATATACAGAGAAGAGGAGCCCATGGAGTAGATAAACAGAGAAGGGTCACATTTGCTAGTATGAAACCCAAACTGGATGAGTGCAGTAGCCAATCTTTCATACCATGCCCGAGGAGCCTGTTTAAGGCCATAAAGAGCCTTGTGAAGCTTACAAACAAGAGTCTTGTCATCATGTTCAAACCCTGGAGGCTGAGTCATATATACTTCCTCACTTAGAATGCCATTTAGAAAGGCATTATTCACATCAATCTGCTTGATAGTCCATTTGAAGGTGAGTGCCAAGGTAAGAATAACCCGAATTGTCACTGGTTTTACTACAGGTGAGAATGTTTCATGGAAATCAAAACCATGTTGCTGGTGAAAACCCTTGGCAACTAGCCGAGCCTTGAATTTGTTAATAGTGCCATCGGGATTTTCCTTAACCCTAAACACCCACTTACGACCCAATAGCGATCTGTTGGGGGAAGAGGAACCAAGGACCAGTGTGATTCTTTAGAAGAGCTGTATGTTCTTCTTTCATGGCAAGTAAGCCACTGAGGATTGGAAAGTGCCTCTTTACGGATCGAGGCTCAACATGACTTAAGAACAATCTTGGTGGTAGAAGGCCGTCTTGGTCCTAGTAAGCATAGGATGAGTATTCACGGGAAGGGCGGGTGGGTAATGGTGAAGGGGTTGGACTATGCTTGAGGGTTAAGGGATGGGGAAGAAGAGATGGCAGTGAAGTTGGAAAGGTGTTATCAGTGGCTCAAAGATAGGGCTAGGGTGAGGTGAGACAGGAGGATGTAGGAGCAAGTGAAGATGGACTAATATGGACATGCCGACTTGACCGAGGACTCAATAGATGTGAGGAAGAAGAAGAGGAGGTTCGGATGAAGGGAACCCGAACCGGAAGGGGTCCGAGAGGAGGGAGGATGTTGGTTTAATGGAGTGGCATGGAGAGGTGGGTAGTCGAGAACAGGTATAGAAGTCGGGAAGGTTGTAGAGGACTCGGGTATATTAGGAGTAGAGGAAAACTAGTTTTGGGTAGGAAACATACACTCATTGAATAAGACATCTTTGGAAATAAAAACACGACCAAGAGAATCTAAGCATTTATGTCCCTTGTGTTGAGGAGATAGGCCTAGATAAACACATTCGAGAGGACCCGAATTGTATCTTGTGCTGATTGTAAGGTCTCAAGAATGGAAAACAAGCACAACCAAAAATCCCGAGACTTGAGTAGTCCGGAATAGTACCAAACAAAGCATGAAAGGGAGAGGAATGAGACTTAAGTGCTACAAGTGGGTAATCTATTGATTAGGTAAACGACTTGAGTGAAGTCGTGATCCCAAAATTTGAGAGGATGGATGCATGAGAAAGTAGACTAAGTCCCATTTCAATAATTTGTCTCGTGCTTGCGCTCAACCTGTCCCATTTTGATGGGATGTGTGGGGACAAGTTAGTCTATGAATGATACCTAGATCTGCTAGATATTTGGAGAAGGGTCTGAATTCTCCTCCCCAATCAGTTTGAACAGCCTTGATTTGGGCTGAAAACTGAGTGGAAATAAGGGTGGAAAACAGTTTGAAGGCATTAAGGCATCTGATTTTTGTTTTAGAAAATATAGCCATGTAAATCGAGTGTGTGCATCCACAAAAGTGATGTAATAGGTGTAACCACCATGAGACTTATAAGGAGATGGACCCCAGAGATCACTGTGTATGAGTTCAAATGGAGTGGGATGAATAGAAGTAGAAGGTGGAGCATATAGTCGATGAGATTTTCCCATACAACAAGCAGTGCAAAATTGAAAATCAGTTTTATTCAATGAGGGTATATTACAAAGTTGTAGGACAGATTTAACAGCATTGGTATTCGCATGTCCTAATCTATAGTGCCATGTGGCAAATGTAGTTGTTACAGCGGGTAGAGTAGAAGAAGACTTAGCTAAGGACTCGAGAGGAGCTGAATTGCCAAAAGTGTGTTGAAAACAAGAGGAGGAGGAAGGCTCCTTGAGAATGTTGATGTTGTCAAAGCTATATAGCCCATCACCTCCAAGTGAGCCTTCGAGAAGAATTTGGTTAGAACCCTGAGATTTCACATAACAAGAAAAAGGGTGAAACTCAAAATAGACATTATTGTCTCGGGCAAACTTGGAGACAGAGACTAGGTTCTTAGTTATTTTAGGAACAAGTAATAGATTATTCAGGGTGAAAATGATATGGGGATGAGATGGAGAAGAAAATTTAGATGAACCTATTGAGTCAATGGAGAGACCTTGACCATTTCCCATAAGAACTTGGTCCCTGGCTTGTGAAGGGACCGCTATGGTGAGATTATTGAGATCTCATTGTTAGATGATGAGAAGCTCCTGAGTCGGGGAACCATGACTCGATTATCAAATGGTCTCTGCAATACCTCTTGAGTGTTAGGAACAAACCGAGGTTGTTGCATCACTAGATTGGCACTAGGTCGGGATTCTTTGTCGCAGAGGAACTGTTAAAATTCTGCCTGAAACCTTGAAACTGAGGACCAGAAGGTCCTGAATTCTGAAATTGACTAGGTTCTTGAACTTGGTTACGGTTCTGCATCTGACCTTGAGAAAAATTAGATTGAAGTGGAGCTCGCTGGGGTGGTACAAAGGTTTGATCAAACCTATACCAGCAGCTGTAGGCATCATGACCATATTTGTCACAGCTGACAGGTTGGCTTTGGACCATTACGCCCACGCCCACGCCCACGCCCACGCCCACGCCCTCCTCGACCGCGATTTCCACTATTGAAATCATCGCGATGCTGTTGAAAAGTCTGAGAGGAGGACGAGTTAGGGAGAGTCGATGCTTGAGCGACATTAACAGTGATCGATGGCGAGGGTAGTTCTTGGCGGAATTTCTCGAATTGAGCATCTTGCATCAACAGAAGAGCTTCTATGTCATCAATCGAGGTTTCATCTGATCTAGCATAGATCATCATAACAAAATTGTTGTATTCTTCCGGAAGGCCTTCAAGAACAGTATCGATATGGTCTTGATTAGTGACGGAATCACCAAGAGCTTGCAGTGACTCAATTAGGGCACGAATTCGGAGAAGATACTCGGAAATCGAACGAGATCCTTTCTTTGTATTTTTGAGTTCCGATCTGAACTGACGCACTTTTGTTCGAACATGAGCTTGGAACTGCTTATGAATCTTATCCCAAACTTGCCAAGAGTGTTTGCACCGATGAATCGAGGCAAGATCGAGGAGAGAGAGAAGCGAGAAGCCATGTAAATAGCATTTGGTCTTGAACAATCCATAGCTGGTAGGCTTCCGATTCAATTCCTAGGGCTTGATTCGCCTCTGTTGTGAATTGAGGAGGAATCACAGGATTGACAACATACCGATGCAATTTGTGTGCGATGATGACAGCTTCAATTTGTTGTTTCCACAGTAGGTAATTCTGATCATCAAGTTTGATTGATATTGAAGGATTGAAACTTGCTGGCGCCTGAGAGTTCGTCGAAGCACCATTGTTGTTGATGAAAGGATTCGTTGCAGCCATGGAAGATTCAATCGAAGCGAAGAATCGAGGAATGACGAAGAGGAATGAAGGAGAAGGTCTAGGCCCAGAATTTGGCTCTAGATACCATAAAGAAAAAGTATCGAAGACTACAGAGAGAAATTTCACAGAATTTTGTGATTTTCATTCATTAAGAGTAACTATTACAGCAGGCATATATATAGCCTTTGGTAGTTACATTTGGCAGTTACAGAAACAGTTTAGGCAGTTACAAAGTTAGTTACAAACTCATAACTGAATATGCCAAGTTGGCATATTCAGTTATGCAGATACAAATACATACACTAGACACTAATACATATACTTGTACTATACTCTAATATACCAACAGATATATTTTGTTTGACCATTGAGAAAGACCTTCCTCTGAATAGTTTTTTGAAAATTTCACACTTGATTGAGCCCAATGTCATTGCCTGTTTCATGTAGCGACCCCACCCAGTGGGTTTAAGGCTTGCTTTTTGTTGGTTGTGTCTGTATCGTCTCTTTCCCTTTTCTTTATATTATATACATTTTAGGTTCTAAGAAATATGCGTTTATGTCTTTTGTGCTCATTGTCTGTAGTGTGTGATGTGACATTAGAAGATTTTGCTCAAAATTATGGGCTTTTGAATTCTTCTAATTATGTCTGACTCTGAATCATGTTTTGTCCTTGCCGCTTGCTGATTTATACCCGGGATAGTATTTTTCTGCTAGATAATATTAATTACCATCACACTACTTAAATATTTCTTTTATAACATTCTTTCTCTTTACTAGTTTTATCTTTATAAATTCATTTGAAGTTTATGTTTCGTTGTGTTCAATGACGTGCTCTAGTCATTAAGTTTGTTGACGTGGAGGATTTGATATGATCATGTCATCATGTTTTGATTATTGTAACTGTAACAGATACTTCGGATATGATCTTTATGCTGATAATTAAAATAAAATAATAACTTAATATGATTTTTCCTTGTAGTATCGTTGATGGTGAGGTCAGTCTGTTGAAGGTGAAGTTTCTAAATTATTGTTGGAGGAGAACAACAAATGCTATTTACTGGGTTGTGGTGCTGAGTTATTTGTCTGAGGTAATGCCTTTGTAGATTCTTGTTCTTTTTTTTTCTTCCTTACAGGCAAATGTTAGTATATTAATATGTTAGTTGTTAGTTTTTTCTCCGTTGTCGGGGTTTGAACCCTGAACTTCCAACTCCTTCAACACCTTAAACCCTTAGCTCAAACCAGTTGAGCTACCCCACTCCCCCTAGATGCTTGTTCTTAACTTGTTAGTTCAAAGTGGATTCAACTTTATAATATCTCCAGGAGTTTCTTGCAAGCCAAAATAGGCCAAAATCTACAAGGATAGCCAGGATAATTCAAGGTTATAAGACACATTCATTCAAGTCCAATTTTGATTATTGGCCATCAGGATCTGCTACTACCGGTGCTAAGGAAGGAAGAGGAAATGTTGCATGTAGACTTCCTTCATCTTATGTTTTGGCTTGCTGTTCTTTCTAATGAGCTATAGTGACAAGTGTTGTAATTTTATGTACATCCAACTTTGCTTAAGCAGCAAGGTATGTGTGTCAAAGGAATGACAAAAATTACCTATGTAAATGAGGAAGTTTCACCTTTGCTTGAAGGAGGTGGAAAGATGGAGGTGATTTATTATTTTATTTTTTAAGTTTCTTTGGTTTAATTAAGTTTGATACATGTCAACATGTAATATTATTTAAATTTCCAGGTATAGAGAATCAATGGAAGTGCTAAGACTCCATTGCCTAAGGAGGATATTGGTAAATTTTATAGCGGAGATTGTTACAATGTATTCCACACTTGAGAGAAAGGATGACTACTTCCTGTGCTGTTGGTTTGGCAAAGATAGCATCAAGGTAATTTTTGTCCTGATTTGAGCTAAAAATATAGGCAGACTTGTAATTTCCATCTGTCATTCACTTTACAGTGCTAACACTATTATCATAGGCAATATTAAAACTGACCAATAATTTTGATTCTAAGGTAAAATTTGTTTTTTTCTTAAACTTCTTTTGGTTGTGCTTTTGTGGTTGTGACTCGGGATAAGGCTTGTAGGTCGGAAAGGCCTTCTAAGGAGGAGGATGTCCGTAGGAAAGGTTTGGGGTGAGATTGATGTGGTTTTCTTCTTGGAACCACATGCTAATTCTTTTGTTAATATTTTGTCTATTTTGAAATTATGAGGTTTTTTTGGGTCTTTAAATCAACATGTCTAACTCACACTGTTTTGGAACACTAACACACTATTTTGGAACACTATATTAGACTCTTAATCCTGATTTGTGTGTTTTATCTCACTTATTTTATGTGACAGCCCTTGTTTGATACCCCTTTGGACAGAGAGCAAGCAGCCTAGTATCTTGAGGTAATGTGCTTTTCTTAAGATAGTATGTTAATTTTTATGCTTAAATTATCATTGGTATACTTAATTTGATTGTGTAATTTGTTTGCTTTAATGTGTATGCTTGATTTGTTAATTTGAATGTGTACTTTGTATGCATAATTTGTATTTCCGAACATATTTATATGCATAATGCGGAAGCAGTGTACCATGATAAACATCAAACTACGTAAAGTCATCCAAAAATATAAAAATGGTCATAGTAACAGTGAAATAGTATAGAAACCGAAAAAACACTCATCCTCATCATCATCTCCTCCACCACCACCACCATCAGCATCATCATCAGTGCTGCTGCTCACGGAAGCATCCTGTCCAGCTGTAGTCTAAGGTGCTGCTCGAGTAGGACTGTCAATAATAATCTCTCAGCCACAATATCCCTTCGCTCCAAGGACTACACCTGTAGAGACAGCTCCCGAATAGCAGTGGAGTTAGCCCTGATCTCCATGGTGTTCACTCGAACCTCCGCAAGAATACTCTGAAGAAGTGTCATCATCTTGGAGGAACTGGCAGCAGGAGGGGCATGTGAAGAAGATGCTCCATCGAGACGAGATGGTCCATCAGAATCAGAATAGAAACCAACCAGTTTCCTACTCTTGGGCTTGTAAACCCATGCATCTCCATAATACAATGCCCATTTGGTTGATCATGCCCTCATTCATCATGGCATGATACTTTTTATAGTCCGACTTAACCTCTCTGGTGAGGTTAAAACGTGCTTGAGAATGTGGGTCCCCAAGTGATTTGGTGACCATAAGGCAGCGAGGCACTCTTCCGATTGTCATACATGTGTTGCATGACTAAACCGACACAATCAACTTGTTTCTTATTTTCCAACAACCAGAGCAGCACAACATCCATGCATAATAACGAAGAAAAGTTGTGATGCCTAGGAAAAAGCAATCTAGCAATCACATAATGCAACAGTCTACTCTGAACTTTCATCTGACCCACTGTAATCTCTTTATCAGTGGCCTCACTAGGGTCTCTCAAGAGAGCCTTAGCGGCCTCTAACCTAGCAAACTCATTAGCCAAGGGTTCAGCAAGACCCTCAGCAGAGACAATGCTGCCACCAGAGGGTACCCCAACAACCCTACCAAATGCCTCAGTAGTAAAACAGATGGGTTTGTGGTGTACCTCAGAAATGAGAACTCTATCTACCAGCCTCATGTTACAGTAGAAGACCCGAACAAGCTCTGGATAGATGTCCTCAGCCATGGATAAAAACTCAGTCAGATCAGAATGGTCCAGATACTCAAGAAACTTGAAGTTTCCATTCCTCAAATACTCTCGATATCCAGAAAGCGGGGTTACTGAATTTCTTTCTCCAAATAACCACTCATAAATTTAGCCAATTGGCTCCCATTGGTGAAGAACCTATTGATTTGTTCTTGGGAGAGAGGTCCAGGATTCACCACAGCAGTGCATTGGCGTTTGGGAGGCATGGTTTTCTCAAATGAGTGAATGGTTTTGTTAATAGTAAATAAGCCATATTTGCTGTAATCGGTAAATATGTTATCGTAGTAACTAAGCCATATTTGCTTGCAAATGTTGCTGCAGATATGCATGCTAAAAGTCGTGTGGAGAAGCCACTGCCTATGTACGTTCCAATGAATGAACAATTTGCATTTGCCAGGTACAAAGCTTAGTTAATGATACTCCTTCTCACACTATTATTTTTACTAATTATCAAACTTCTATACTAACAAAGTCAGATTCAGTTCTTTCGTTAGCTGGGCAAAAATAAAAATACCCGATTATGGTTATGATCTTAGTTTTGGACATATGTGAAATAGTGGGTCAATAATTCAACCATAGCCATCCCAGTGGTAGTCACTGACATGAGATGTTTTGCAACATATTTTATGACATCAGGTCTATTATAATTAGAAATGACAATAATTGATGACATGCATCAATATTCTGTTATTTAGATTGTTTAAATTTCGTTAAACATGTGGATCGGTGTATAAGAAAATTGATCTAGGTAGTTCATATTAATTTTTGTTATCTAATATAATAGAAACATTAGAATGTCCACATTATATGGTATATTATGGTGGGGTAAAGGTATTTAGGCAATGGTATTAGAATGGTATATTCTGTTATTTTGTTTCTAGCAATTTGATGGCTTTATTTCCATTTTTATATAGCAAGTATGACGTCCGGTGGGTGATTTATAATTCTTTTTGATATGTTACAACTTGGTGTTCATTGAGTAAAGAGCGAATTCAGAGTGTTGTCAAGGTTACAACGAAATGGAAATAAATCTACAATTATCAATAATTGTATCAAAGTGTGGAAATCAGGAGTGTATGTCGTTAGTGGATATAGAGGAACCCTTTGGAGGTTGAGAAGTGCGAAATACCTGGCAAGTAGAAATAACAACTGTGTGTTGTAGAAATGGTGATGGGAATGAAGAACTTTAATTAGATAGCTTTAATTAGTGTAGCTTTAATTCCCTAATTGAGAAGTTTGCTTTAATTATATCAATAAAGATGGACATGATTGTAGAATATAAATTAGGATATTGATCTAAGCCCACTTATTCATGTCATGTACCTTGTATTGGAGACATGATTGTTTCAACCAATAATTTATTTCCATTTTTTTTACAACAATTTCTACAATTATACATTTTTGTTATTTAATGTAATAGAACCATAGACAAGCTTACAAGAAACTAATGATAATGAAGCAGAACCTAGTATTTAGCATATTAATAACATTGCACATGTTAGTTCATATTAATTTTTCTGTCTAAAGAAGAGACGCAGCAGGTCTCTAAGTTTATGACTCACTAGGGTGGGGGTGGGTGGAGAACCTATCCCATCAGGGGCCGGTGATGAGCCGTAAACTCAGCCACCTATTGTGCTCGAATGGGAGGGTGAGGGTGGAGGTGGGGGAGAACCTATCCCTATCCCATCAGGGGCCAGTGATGAGCCGTAAACTCGGACACCTATCGTGCTCGAAATGGGAGGGTGTGTGGAGGGAGAACCTATCCCATCAGGGGCCGGTGATGAGCCGTAAACTCGGACACCTATCGCGCTCGAATGGGAGGGTGGGGGTGGGGGAGAAACCTATCCCATCAGAGGCCGGTGATGAGCCGTAAACTCGGATACCTATCGCGCTCGAAATGGGAGGGTGTGTGGAGGGAGAACCTATCCCATCAGGGGCCGGTGATGAGCCGTAAACTCGGACACCTATCGCGCTCGAATGAGAGGGTGGAGGTGGGGGAGAACTTATCCCATCAGGGGCCGGTGATGAGCCGTAAACTCGGCCACCTATTGTGCTCGAATGGGAGGGTGAGGGTGGAGGTGGGGGAGAACCTATCCCATCAGGGGCCGGTGATGAGCCGTAAACTTGGACACCTATCGTGCTCGAAATGGGAGGGTGAGGGTGGAGGGAGAACCTATCCCATCAGGGGTCGGTGATGAGCCGTAAACTCGGACATCATCGCGCTCGAAATGGGAGGGTGTGTGGAGGGAGAACCTATCCCATCAGGGGCCAGTGATGAGCCGTAAACTCGGACACCTATCGTGCTCGAATGGGAGGGTGGAGGTGGGGGAGAACCTATCCCATCAGGGGCCGGTGATGAGCTGTAAACTTGGACATCATCGCGCTCGAAATGGGAGGGTGTGTGGAGGGAGAACCTATCCCATCGGTGGGTGTGTGAGCAACCTCGGACACCTATCGCCCTTGAACGGGAGGGTGGAGGTGGGAGAACCTATCCCATCGGCGGTGATGAGCCGTAAACTCGGACATCATCGCGCTCGAAATGGGAGGGTGTGTGGAGGGAGAACCTATCCCATGAGGGGCCGGTGATGAGCCGTAAACTCGGACACCTATCGCGCTCGAAATTGGGATTGGGGTTGGGGTTGTTGGGAGGGGGGGGGGGGGGGGGAGATCTTATCACGGACCAGTAGTGAGCCATAAATTCATACACCGGTTGCGTCTCTTCTTTAAACAGAAAATATTAACTAGTATGTGTTGGCATGGGGGTTTATGCTAACTGATATTTTTTTGTTGTTGTACATAAGACTTTAACATTGTTGCGTCTCTTCCGTAAACAGAAAATATGAACTAGTATGTGTTGGCATGGGGGTTTATGCTAACTGATATTTTGTTGTTGTTGTAAGTAAGACTTTAACATTGCTACAGTTCCGATTATGTTGAAATTTTGTGGAACTATATCTTATGATTTTGCGGCTCATCGTTGATTGTTGGAGAAGTAGAAAACGTAATTTAAAACATTTAATTTTTGAACATGGTAACTGAATACCAATTGGAAACAAATGCTTGGAGTGCGAAGACTTGTCGGCCCCGCTTTCGTTCTTTCATCTTCCATCATGATGAAGCTTCTTACACTACCCACTTCAAATGATGCTTACTTGATTTTTTTGCTCCAGGTTCCTGTCCCTTTTGATTTACTTTCTTTTGCATTCATTTCTTCCTCTCTAATGATTAAAATTTCCCCCAGATACGTGAATCTCGGCATTAAATTGCATGGTTAGGGATTTGCGGCTCTGGTCCATATTGATCTGCACCTCTTTGCAAGTTACTATCGTCGTTGTCGAAACACTTTTCTGTGCCGCTTTGTATGGTAAGTATTTATTTTCCTTATGTTTGGGTTTTATTTTTCTGATTTTTGTTTTTCCTTAATTTGTGTAGCAGAATTACACATCGTGGATGTTGCTTGATGAAATTGATGAAACCGCTGTTCTGAATCAGTCCTTGCACAGGAAGGAACTGTCCTTCATTTTGTTAGTCTCCCCATTAGATCGCAGGGTTAGGGATTTGCTGCTCTGGTACTCTCTAATTTTCCTTCTTTTGAAACCATTTTTCTGCAGGAACCCTTCCCTCTACTCCAATTGAAAGAGAAATTGGTAATCCATTAGATCCATATTTTTTTAAAAAAAGGTTTTAATCCTGACCGTCAATTTCCCCACTTTCTCGGTTGGAATTTGATTTTTGGTTTCTGATTTTGTTCAGTGCCAGTCATTTTCCTGTTGCTCCTCATTTTTGGTCGCTTCATTGATCAGGCGTGTCTCCTTCTAATTGTGTCAGTGGAGGATACAGTTTGAGGTAGTTCAAACAGGTGCACTTTAAGGTAGGTGTTGCTTCATATTTTTGTGCTTTTAAATTTATCATCTGTCTTCATCCGCAGGCATATGGTAAGATGCCACAACTGTAAGACACATGCTTTCAACATCATTAAACTTATCTGGAATAATGTTCTCTTTAAGGTGCCACAACTGTCAGATGCCACAACTGTAAGACATAAAATCATTAAATTTGTCTATATGAATTTGCAGTTAGACGTGATGAATTGCATCTGTTTAGAATTGTGTTGTTGCCATTTGCATGAAATCCAATCAAGACTTTGTTTACATTTATAATTTGTATTGTTTTCGTGCTGCATCAAATTTTATGGGATTCTTTGTAAAAATATTCTTTTAATGGTGCTAATAACATTACGAAACTACTTGATCTGGTGACAAGATTGAAGTTGAGGGTTAAAAGAAAATTTTCTTTAGTCCCATTGATGGTTCTAAATAATTGGAGGCTATCTATCTTTATGTCTCTTTGGTGTGCCATTTCCCCATTCAGCATCGGGTGTGTTACCAATAAAATTCACCAGCATTACCAATACATTTTTGTAGGGACATTAATTTTAATCTGGATGATGAATTTGACAAGATACACTAGTGTAATAAGTGTTTTTTACGTCAGTTAAAATTGATTATATATGTCAGAATATTGTCTGACGTAAATACAGCTGACGTTAATAGTTAATATTTTAACGTCAGTTGTTTAAACAACTGGCGTTAAATATAAAACTATTAACGTCAGTTCTTTAACACAACTGACGTTAATGTTGTTCAAACTACATGTTTTATTTTTAACGTTAGTTTCCTAATACAGCTAACGTTAATAGTGTAGCGACCTAAAAAAAAACTAGCTCTTCCTCTTAGAGAGAAAACATTGGAGTCGCCACCAACTTTATTTTATTTCAAGGAAGTTGGAAAACCTTTTAAGAAAAGCTTTGGGTTCGGGAGTTGATTATGTCTAGTTCGCATGGAGACTTAACCCCACCAAGCACTCTAACATCCATAAATGGTTACCCAAAATTAGTTGTGTAAATTATTATTAACTTCGAAATATTTGTTTTACCCGTCGTGAATCTCTTTATTAAAACTAAATGAGGTTGAACATGGCACGTGAGTCCACAGGGCAACCTCAAAATCCAAAGGATTGAACATGACACTTGTCATAGGGCTACCCAGAAAATAGATTGTTTTAATCAAGTGATCATCTTCTATTTTTTATGCAAAATAAATAAAGAAACATAGAAATAAAACATTTTACCAACTTATTTAGAGAACAGAAGCACAGAAATAAGAGTGTCAAGAGAAATTTATTAATAGTATCAATGAAAAGAAACAAATATTACCAAATGTGAGTAGAATAAGAATGACTTTGTTTACTCCCAGTGGTAAGATTTTAAGATCGAAGTCTTTGCATTCAATCTCCCTGGCTCCTTCAGCTCTTCCTTCTTAACCACATCTAATGATAGGGAAGGAAGGTGGAAACTCAGATCTCTGATCTCTCTTCCTCACAACAAGAATCTCTCTTTCCTTTCTCTTTTCTTTGTATCTTTCCTCTCCCTTTCCTCTCCTTTTATAGACGGAGGAGAGGGCTTCTTGCTTCTTCTCCGTTGACTTCAAGGTCGGCTTGCACGAATACCCAAGGCTTGGGCCGTTCTGAACAGCGGAAAGGAGGGGACTTGATGTGAGGGTTGCACGCTTGAAAAAGGAAGGAGATGGGGGTTTTTGTCTGATGGGTATGAAGGCTTTTTAGGGTAAGGAGTGAGGCTTGCTAGGTTAAGGCGAGGGAGGAGATGGAAGGAAAAGAAAAGACCAATGGGTAGAGGAGGTGCAAAAAGGGGGGTTCTAAGCAGAGATAGCGTGTGTCCAGATGGAGTGGCATGAGTAGCAGAAAGGTGGTGATCTGATGTGATGATTGCACGCTTGAAAAGAGAAAGGAGATGGGGGGCTTTGAGCAGAAATAGCGTGTGCCTAGACGGGGTGACATGAATAGCAGAAAGGTGGTGATTTGATGTGAGGGTTGCATGCTTGAAAAGAGAAAGGAGATGGGAGGAAAAGAAAAGACCAATGGGTAGAGGAGGTGCAAAAAGGGGGGTTCTGAGCAGAGATAGCGTGTGTCTAGATGGAGTGGCATGAGTAGCAGAAAGGTGGTGATCTGATGTGAGGATTGCACGCTTGAAAAGAGAAAGGAGATGGGGGCTTTGAGCGAGAAATAGCGTGGTGCCTAGACGGGGTGGCATGAATAGCGAAAGGTGGTGATTTGATGTGAGGTTGCATGCTTGAAAGAGAAAGGAGATGGGGTTTTTGAGGAGAAATAGCGTGTGCCCGCACGGGGTGGCATGGTGGGTTTTTAGGGTTAGGAGTAGGGTTACTAGGTTAAAACAAGGGAGGAGGTAAGGAAGAAGGAGGACCAATGGGTAGAGAGGAGGAAAAGAGGGTCTTGCCTCGGTACGTAAAGTGGGTAGGAGGTGTAGCTCGGCTTTCCTTTCCTTTTGTTGATTGTCTTTTCTCCTTGTTTTCTTCGCCCTTTCTTCCTTATCTTCTCCTCCTTCTTTCTTTATTCTTTAGCCTTCAGCCTGAAAATAAAATTGCAGTGGATGGAATCTCTTCGTCCCAAAATTAGATATGCAAAAGTAGATATACACTGGACGGACCTCCTCGTCCAACAAGAAAAGATAATTGTAGTGGACGGAACCTCCTCGGTCCAACGTAAATTAAAATAATTGAAGTGGATGGAACCCCGCCCAATGTAAATAAAAAGGGACAGGATGGACGGGACCAACGGCAAGTGCAAAGCAATGGATCGGGGCTACCCCGTCCATCGCCAAAGTGCAAAGCAATGGACGGGACTAACAAAGAAAAGTTCAAAGCAATGGGCCGGGGCTACCCCCGTCCATCGGCAAGTGCAAAGCAATGGACCGGACTACCCCGCCCAACAAGACGTGGAAAGCACGGGCCGGATCACCCCCGCCCATCGGAAGTGGAAGCAGTGGCGGGACCACAGCAAGTGCAAAGCAATGGGCCGGACCACCCCATCCAACAAAGAAGCGAAAGCGATGGGCTGGGCCGGGACCAACAAAGAAGTCTCAATGTGATGGACGGGACCACCCCATCCAACAGCAAGCGGAAAGCAGTGGACTAGACGGGACCAACAGCAAGTCCCAATGTGATGGACGGGCAGCAAGTCCCAATGTGATGGACGGGGCTTCCCCGTCCAACAGCAAGTGCCAATGTGATGGACGGGACTTCCCCGTCCAACAGTAAGTCCCATGTGATGGATGGGGCTTCCCCGTCCACAAGAAGTGCAAAATGTGATGGACGGGACTTCCCGGCCCAACAAGTAAGTCTCAATGTGATGGACGGGGCTTCTCTCGTCCAACAACAAGTGCTAATGTGATGGACGGGACTTCCCGCCCAACAAGAAGTGCCAATGTGATGGACATGACTTCCTCGTCCAACAAGAAGTTAGCTATGAGTTCCTACTTTGTTCATTTTTATTTTTATTATTATTAGTCTACTTGGAGTGTAATGTTACAATAAAAGACGGACAAAAATGGGTGTTCACGATTGCCCCTCTTTACTTGTTACATATTAGAAGACATGATTAGACGTGACTTTTCATGTATTGTAGTAATGAACAAGTAAAGAAAATGAACACATATTTTGTCTCGAAAAACATGAGGAGCTCAAAAAAACCTTACAGTTTGGAAATGAAATTGCAGTGAGTCTCAGAGCTCGAAAGTAAAGATGCAATGGACGGAACCTCCTCGTCCAACAGGAAAGTAAATATGCAGCGAGCCTCAGAGCTCGAAAATAAACTTGCAATGAGCTTCAGAGCTCAAGAATAAAAAGTACAGTGAGCCTCAGAGCTCGAAAATAAACTTGCAATGAGCTTCAAAGCTTGAGAATAAAAAGTACAGTGAGCCTCAGAGCTCGAAGATAAACTTGCAATGAGCCTCAGAGCTCGAAAATAAACTTGCAACGAGCCCCGAGCTCGAGAATAAAAAGTCAGTGAGCCTCGAGCTCGAAAATAAACTTGCAATGAGCTCGTGAGCTCGAAAATAAACTTCGAATGAGCCTCGAGCTCGAAAATAAAATTGCAGCGAGCCTCAGAGCTTGAAAATAAACTTGTAATGAGCCTCAGAGCTCGAAAATAAAATTGTAGTGAGCCTCAGAGCTCGAAAATAAATAAATGCAGTGAGCCTTATAGCTCGAAATTAAAATTGCAGTGGACTAACCTCTTCGTCCAACGAGAAAATTAAATGCGATGGACGAAACCCCTCGTCCAACGGAAAATAAACATGCAATGGACGGAACCTCCTCGTCCAACAGAAATTAAATATGCAATGAGCCTTAGAGTTCGAAAATAAAGGTGCGGTGAGCCTCAGAGCTTGAAAATAAACTATCAGTGATCTGAAACAAATGAGAATCCCTTCCTTTTGAGGACAACGAAACCAATTGCTCCCCGGAAAACTTCGACCAACCAAACCCTTGTTCATCGGCCACTCGGGACGAGGCGTCACTCATTCTTTTAACAACATTGGTCACCCAAGAATCGATAAACTCCGGATGTTAGGTAAGCTTATTTGCATCATTCTTTTGTCGTCCAAAGTGTATGCTACCTCTCCCATCGAATCTGAAGTATTGAGCCCTCTTGGTTTAAGCCATTCATTGGTGCTACCATTAGAGTTATCAAATCATACTATTGAACTTATATTTACTTTTATTGAGACATGAGAGTGAACACGATAGGGAGTGTGGAAGAAAATCTCTTTGCCTTTAATATGAGAATTTAGGTTGTCAAGAGATAATAACAATGAGAACAAAGTTACAAAAGGGATCACGAAGATTAAAAAACAAAGATAAGCAAAGAAAATTACGAAAATCACATAAAATTTACCCTGATGTTGGTCCCTTGACTTTCATTTAATTGATTCCCCTCACCTTTTGATGACACAGATCTTGGCTCCCTTTTCCAAACACACCTTCTTCGATCATTTCTTAATAATTTTGTCCCAAAGATACTCATGGGATAAAATTGCCTCAAGCATGGTGGGTGCTTGCGAAGTGTTGAACCCTATTCTCCTCTTAGGTCGCCCTTGCAGTTTTCACCTAAGGTTTCTTTGCCCTAACTTTTTCCTAGGTTACCCTCTCGGGTTTTCAACCTAGCGGGCCTTTGCTTTTCTATTATTCTTTTGCCCTAACTTTTGCCTAGGCTGCCCTTTCGGGTTTTCAACCTAGCGGGACTTCAGGCGTAGAATTTTTCACAAAGATCGTAGTTCATCGGCCTTGGTAGCTCTTCCCTATCCATGTTTTGCAGAATCAAAGCACCTCCCGAGAACGCTGGTTTGATAATGTAAGGGCCTTCATAATTTGGTGCCCATTTTCCTCGGGCATCCCCTTGGCTAGGGAGGATTTTCTTTAAGACCAGGTCTCCCACACGAAACTCTCTAGGATGAACCTTTTTATTGAAAGCTCTTGCCATTATGTTTTGATGCAATTACCCGTGACAAATGGCTGCTAGCCTTTTATCTTCTATCTTGTTCAACTGCTCATATCGAATTTTCACCCACTCAGACTCTTCTAAGTCTGCTTCCATCAAGACTCTTAGCGAAGGGAGTTCTACTACGATAGGTGAGACAGCCTCCATCCCGTACACCAGAGAGAAAGGAGTTGCCCCAGTGCTTGATCGTATGTTAGTCCGATAAGCATGTAGAGCATATGGCAGCATTTCGTGCCAGTCCTTATAGTTTACAACCATCTTGGCAACGATCTTCTTGACATTTTGGTTTGCTGCCTCGACTGCACCATTCATTTGAGGCCTATAAGGAGCCGAGTTGTGGTGTTTGATTTTGAGACCATCGCATAACTTTTGAATATCGGTACCATTGAGATTGGCAGTATTATCTGTGATTATTCTCTCTGGGATCCCGTATCTACAGACAATGTCCTTTCTGAGAATTTGAGAAACACCCTTTGAGTTATGCTGGCATATGAACCAGCTTCTACCCATTTAGTGAAATAGTCTATTGCCACCAAAATGAAACGGTGACCATTGGAAGCCTTGGGGTTAATGGGACCGATGACATCTATTCCCCACATCGAAAAAGGCCACGGGGATGCCAAACTGTGCAGTGGAAACGCAGGTGCATTAACCCGGTCTGCATGCATCTGGCATTTTTGGCATTTACGAACGTGCTCCATGCAATCTGACTCCATAGTAGACCAATAATAGCCACTTCTCAAGATCTTCCTAGCCATCATGTGACCATTGGCATGGGTCCCACAAATTCCTTCATGGACTTCAATCATGATCCATTTAGCTTCGCGAGCATCCACACATCCGAGTAGGGTACCATCATATCCTCTTTTGTACAAGACTTCCTTGTTTAAGAAAAAGGCCATGGCCAATCTTCGGATGGTCTTTTTATTTACTTTACTCGCCTCTACCGGGTATTCCTTGGTCTGAATATATCGCTTGATATCATGATACCAAGGCTTACCATCAGGTTCTCCTTCCACACGAGCACAAAAAGATGTTTGGTTCATCCCCGCACTCTAACTTGGATGGGTTGGACATTGATATGGATATCCAACTTGGTCATTGCAGCTAGTGTGGCTAAAGCATCAAAGAAATTGATTCTTGTCTCGACTTAAATGCGAGAAAGTAATCTCATCGAACCTTGAAATCAACTGAGTCAGGTACTTCTGATATGGAATCAACTTGGAGTCCTTGGTCTGCCACTCACCATTGACTTGATAAATGATCAAAGCTGAATCCCCGAAGACTTTCAACTGCTTTATACCCAGTTCAAGTGCCATTTGCAATCCACCAGCACATGCTTCGTATTCTGCAATATTATTTGTACTTTCGAATTTCAGCTTTACGGTCATTAGTATTGCTTGCCACTTGGAGAGATAACCACTGCTCCTATACCACCTGCAATGCATATTGACTGCTCCATCAAAATACATTTTCCACACATCTTCCCGCTTCTTCGTCTTCCTCAAGGTACATTACCTCTCCATTCGGAAACTCAGAATTGACAGGCCGTCCATCCTCAAGAGGATTCTCTGCTAAATGGTCAACAATTACACTTCCTTTGATGGACTTCTGGGTCACATATTTGATGTCGAATTCTGACAATATCACTTGCCATTTCGAACCCTTAAGGAGATATAAGGACTTTGGAAGATATACTTCAAAGGATCCATTCGGAAATTAGCCAAGTGGTGTGATATAATATGTACTTGTCCCGAGTTTCCGGAAGCCCATACTAGTGCACAACAAGTCTTCTCGATTGTCATATAACGAGCCTCACAGCGTTAAACTTCTTGCTCGGATAATAAATTGCCCTCGCTCCTTCCCCGCCGATTCATCATGTTATCCTAGCATTGCCCCCATTGAGGGTTGGCAATATGGTGAGGTAGAGTAATAATGGACGACCTTGGGTAGTGGTACCAACATTGGGGGATTCAGTAGATATGCCTTTATCTTATCAAAGGCCTTGACAATCATCATCCCATCTTCCCGGATTATTCTTCCCGAGGAGTTTGAAGATTGGTTCACATGTGCTAGTCGATTTTGCAATGAAGCGTGCAATGTAGTTCAATCTTCCAAGAAAACCCCTTACTTCTCGCTCGTTCTTAAGTGCTGGCATATCGCGTATTGCTTCCACCTTGTTAGGGTCCACCTTTATTCCTTCTCTACTAACAACAAAGCCAAGTAAGTTTCCCGCGGATGCACCGAAAGTACATTTTGCAGGGTTGAGGCGTAACTTGTATTTTCTTAGCCGCTCGAACAACTTTCTCAAAACTGCCACATGGCTTTCTCCTTCCTTGGACTTGGCCACTATATCATCAACGTATACCTCTACCTCCTTATACATCATATCATGGAATAATGCCACCATAGCACGCGTTGGTAAGTTGCCCCAAAGATTCTTTAATCCGAAAGGCATCACTTTGTAACAAAAAGTTCCCAAGGAGTGATAAAAGTTGTCTTTTCTTTATCTTCATTGTCCATGAGGATCTGATTGTACTGCAATACCCGTCCATCAAAGAAAACCCGTGACTTGACTGC
Organism: Sophora flavescens; assembly: GCA_030762895.1. Lineage (NCBI taxonomy): Eukaryota > Viridiplantae > Streptophyta > Magnoliopsida > Fabales > Fabaceae > Sophora > Sophora flavescens. Next base: position 256,241,563 of record CM061063.1, on the reverse strand, counting down.
ATCGTCTACAAGGACATCAATACGAGGTAGGGAAAATCATCCTTTGACTGGTCTTTTATTCAGGTCTCGGTAGTCCACGCACATCCCGACCTCTTCCATCCTTCTTTGGTACAGATCAATATTAGCTACCCATTCGGTGTCCGGCTACTTCAAAGCCAGCCTCCACTGCTGGTCACCTCTTCCTTGGTCTTCCGACATCTCGGGTGCATTCTCCTTAATTTTTGCTTCTTTTGGAGCCACATTTGGGTATAAGGGGAATTTTATGCGATGCTATCTCGGGGATCTAAACCTGGCATATCTCAGAGGACCATGCAAAACATCCAGATATTCTTTTGAATAAGTGCAACCATTTCTTCCGCTCTTGGGTTATCCACTATTTTCAACTCCTTCTTATCTTCCTCGGTTCCCATATTGATCACTTCGTAACCTCATCATTCGAGCTAATCCCTTCCTCTCGACCATTTCACCACTTCTATGAATTCCTCAATGTCTCTCTCCTCCTTATCGGATTCAAGATTGTATTCATCAGGTCATGCGAGGAATCAATAAATGAACTTTCAAAGTTCCTCTCCCGAGGTAAATCTTTAGTTGAAGAAGCATTCCTGGAAGAGAAAGTCAGAATAGGAGAAGTATAGGCAAGGGTTTTATTTATGACGGGAAAAGCTTAAACAAAATAAGTAAATGAAAGAGAGAAAAGAAACGATGGAATCAAAAGGAAAACACCGGACAAAGTGCTACATTCTCATTCATGTCTCAAAGAAAGTAAACATCAGGTTCATAATTAGTACAATAAGATAATTACTTCATGGAAATAACATCAACAACGGTTCATATTGCCAATTTGTTGAGAACTTCATTCTAGTAGGAGATAGATGACATGGTTCTCGTCCGGCTCTTCTTCAAGTGTGCGTGATAGTGAAGTGAGGGAAAATGACTTTCAGGGATCGATAACTCCAGACTACGGGAAGGTCTCCGTTAGGAGGAAGATGCTTTCTCGCGCTCTTCTTCTTCCTTGTTCTCGCAGTCATGAATCTTATCCCTCCACATTGGGTTAAGGGATACCCCAATCCCGCACCTCCTTCTCTCTCACACCACTTCAATTAGTCGAGATCCCTTGAGGTGAGGCCCTAGGCCTTTTCCTCTTTGATACCCGTTACTTTTCCGTGATGCGCTACTACCTCATTCACATTCTTCATTTGGGGCTCCCTTGCGGTTCTCTCGACTTCAATACCTCAAACTACGCAATGAGTTATCGTCCATCCGCTCTATGCTTTCTCGTAAAAGTCTTGTGGTGGGCTTTGTCAACATGATTTCCCTCTTCACCACGAACAGTAATAATGGATCCATCCGAATATACTTCAAACACCGACGCAGAGTCGATGGACCACCTGCCTCATGGATCCATGGCCTCCCCATGAGCATGGTGTAAGGCTGGCTGATTTCCATGACTGAAGAGGGACAGGGGAAAGAACTAGGCCCTATTTCAAAGGGACAGAGTTATTTCTCCTAAGATTCCTCTTGTTGTACCATCAAAGGCTCGCCATATCATTTCTTGTGGTGTCAAATATGCGCGCTTATATTCGGATGCTTGAGTGTGGTCAATGGAACCCATTCAACGCCAACCACCATCTACAAGCACATTGGCAATCACAAACCCTTTACACTTTAGGGTGATGTGTAAGGCTTTTAGGGCTCTGCAGGATTTTGAGGCCACTTCATCTTCCGAGAAAGTAATCATGTTGACATGCCCGATTGGGTCCACCATATTCACCACATTTTTTCTGAGTGACGTCGATTTGACATGCGCTTCATTCAACACCTTAATAATGCCTTGGATGCAATTTCGATGTCAAGACAAGTGACAAAAGAGATATCCTTGCCGAGTTTTCTTCAATTGTTCTACCACATCATATTCACTTTGCTTCATGATCTTCTTAAACTCTTCTTCTTCTTTCCCCTTTCTTTCATCCACGTTTTCTCTTCTTCGCTTCCTTCATCATTTTTCTTAGGTGTAGCACCGTCCGCTCCTTGTAATGCCTCCAACTCTCACAATATTAGTAATCTGGGCTCAAGTTTCTCTCGCCCTCCTACTAGCTCAACTTCTGCTCATAATTCCATGGTACACGTGTGTATCATCATAAGCAAGGAAAGTTGATTTTTTCACCTTTTACAATCACTTTTCTGGCGACACATCATCCATAAGGTGGTATCCGGAGCACAACTTTTTCAACCATATTAACTTCTTCATTGTAGGCTCGCCTAGCTTGGATCACCCCAAGGTAAATAATCCTGACTCGAACCTTAAATCCCAATAAGTTTCAATATCACGCCCTACCTGTCCATGATGATAATCACAACTTAAATCTGTCATACTTCTCTTTTCCCTGATCGCTTCCACCTGCAACAATATCATATCCTTGCTTTCTTGAGTCCCGTAAATATTTCTTGATCGGGGGTTCAGTAATTCCAAAATCTTCTAAATTTGAGGCCCTTTCACTTCCAAGTTAGCCCACTATTTCCCGCATTATGGTTTTGGGATTGGGTTATTAAAATGCTAGGCCAGATCTTCTTTTTGAAACCCAATCTTCCACAATCAATTTCTTCTTCATTGTCTCAAGGCCTCACATTCTTCAGAGGAATGTCTCGGGGCATCCATGTGATACTTGTAAGTCAGTTTGGATTGTGCCAGAAAGGTGGTTCCATAAGCCGACAGGTTTCGCAAATTAGGTGGACGATCAAATAGTTGTTTGAACAAATCGCATTGAGATGGACAACTTGGGAAAGGTGGCGATTTTGATATTGGGAGCGCCCCGATTTGGAAAATTTGGCGAGGTCGAGGGTAGCTTGATAGTTTTGTTGAGGTGCAGTGGATAATGAGTATATGTTAGGCGAGTGGGGTTGTGTGGTTTGAGAGGTAGGGATGTTATTTACTTGGTTTGTGGTCGGGTGATGGTTGGCGAGGCTCTGCTGAGGTGGGTGAAACGGTGTTTGGGTTGCGATATGGTACTTGGTACCTTGGAGTGCGAAGGGACATGATGAGGTCCAAAGTTTTGATGGTGTTGCACATAATTTGCTTCTACTTCCTTCTTTCGGGTGGAACCCTTCTTGGATGCACCTTGCCTTCCATGTCAATTGCAACTTCCCTCCTAGCTAGGATTTCAATTCTATCCCCGCAGCAATTAAGCCGTAGAAATCCCCATAAGCTACCCCGCCATTGCTCGATAAAGGGGGGATCCTAGGGTTCCCAAAAATATGAGCACATTTCGACAACATCAACTACGATCAACTCGAAGCAGGCAAACTTCTCCACTTTTGGCATCTTGCTTAAAGGATTCATCACTCTTATTCTACATTGTAGTCAATCGTCACTTGGAGAGCTGCCATCCAAATTAAATTTGTATTGATCCATGAACAAATCGGCTAATTCTGTCCACCGAGAGATCTTACCATGGTCCAACTGAAGGTACCACTCTAGTGCGATTCCGGTCAAACTTTCATGGAAAAAACCAATGAGGAACTTGTCATCCTTAGACCAGATGGCCATTTTGGTGGCATAGCTAATCAAATGGAATCGTGGGTTCCCACTATTTGGAAAAATCAGGAATTTTGAAATCCTCAGGAATCACGAGATATGTGGCAGCAGGGAGATCTTCTATCCGGGAGAAGCCGTAAGCACTCGGACCTTTATTGCTTTTTATCTGTTCTTCCATCTTCTCCATCCATTCATCTCTCATCTTATCTTACCAGATGGACTCACGACTGGTTGTGAGTAGACACACGTGGTTGTTCCCATGTTGGCACGGGATGGCAGGGCTTCATGATAGGCGTTTTCAAAAGAGGCATCCTCTCCAATAGAAGTGTTATCAGTGTAATGTGGATGTCCTCGGTCGGTCTACTCCCCCAATAAGACCCGCTAACGCTTGGAAATAGTCTTTATTATACGAGGAAATTTGTTGCCTACCAGGTTCGATTGTCTCTTCAGCGACGAGCATGCTAAGAAATTCCCTCATATCTTGTAATATGGCTTCTAATCTGCTTGGGTTTTGACATCTCGCTCATTCTTCCCTCACATCATCTATCTTAGAGCTTAGATTTCTTCCTTCCTTAGACGCATTATGCCATCCCGGTAGTGAGATCCGTATCGTGAACTCGGTTTGGTTGGTATTACCTTTCCTAGGTCGATACAATGGTTCCTAATCCTCAAGGATGAGACTGTGGAGCGAATAAGAACAACTCATTAGTCAATCAAAAATTTTGTGTGTGTGGATACATGCACGTGTTATCATCCTTTATTCGATCGTGAGGGTATCCACTATAGCAAGACTAATCATGCAATGAATCTAGTTGTATGGTTCCCTCTAGCTCGAATGCAGGTTTGTGTCAAGTCTACGGAGAATCTCACTCCTCGATAGACCACACCCGCATTCAGCAACGTCCTTATTTTACAGAAAACTCGTTGTTTTTAGGGTAAAATACTAATTGATGACGTATCTAAGGAGAATGCACTCCTAGTAGATATCATCTAAAAAACGCCTAGAACATGGACGAAACTCCATTTCATTATAAATATTCGTACAAGTTGAGTCTTTGACCAAAACAAAGAAACATATTGATGGTTTCCATCCTTCTCAAGGTCCAGCAGGTTCTATGTTAAGAGCACTCATCTTCTTTTTCTGAACCTGCGCAAGTCTCCCAAAATGATTGAAGAACTTCGGTCACCTTTGGTGGTAACCCAAGGAAATGGTTCATATGATGTGAATGGATGCCTCTTCAAACCGCTCCACCATTGGGAAGTTGTGATATCGGAGCTTATCCATCACGCCCTCGTATTTTCTCCTCCATGCTTCCTTTCATTCATTACATCCTCCACCACTAATTTCCATCCCTTTACCTATTCCAACGTGACGTTGAGCTTCAACCCTTTCTGAGCCTTTTACCTTGTTTCTGAGCCAACTTTCTCTCATGTTGGCTTTGCCCAACTCACGATACCGCCCGTTCGCTCCATCCTCGATCATAGTACACTTATGTTTGGGCCAAGGATTCCTGCAGGGATTCAACCTCTCTTCTAGATATGTATCGTTTCAACGTGATCCCCACACTTGTCTCGAGCTCTTTTTTATTCTTTTGAAGTTTGACACATCTTTCCTGACATCCTATTTTTGCTGTTGGCAGCCTCTTGAATTTTTGCTTCTTGGTCTTTTCTTGCCACTTTTGCACGACTTGGGCTTACAGGGGCATCGGGCGCATTCATCCTTCAAATGCTTTGATTTGTAAATTCAGCTTCACTTGTCTTTGGAGCGTGGTAATGGTTACTTTACGCTGGTCTTTCTCATCAAAACCCTCATTTGAGCTTTTAAAACTTCGGTCTCTTTCAACATTTGATCTTTGGTTAGAGGATTATTTCCCTTACGGAGAGGGGATCGAGAGTCTTGGAGTGAGACCTCTTCGCGTTTCTCTCCATACTTCATATCTTTTCGTGAGCTATGACTAACGCTTCCTAATTTCCTCCGGTCCTTTTATACGAATGTCATTCCATGCTGAGCCCTTCTGCTTATCGTTTGGCTCTTGATGCCTTCACCTTCTTGGTATAGGAAGAATATCCCATCAGCGAGTTCTTTGGGAGTTCATCCTGCGTCCCAGTTGAGTGCATTACCAAAGCCGTTAGTATGATACACAACCTCTGGGGACCCATCAATGTCACGCTTTGACAAGCTTCTCACTTCAATACAATCAATCTCAGCTATACCATGCGGGCACATCCAACTAAATGACCGCAGGTCATCCATCAAACTCTTGCTTCCACCATATCACTTACGTGACTTTAGTTGCATGCCGAGGAATCCTTTGTTAAATGGTCATCCTGCTCTATCAATTTATCCGAGCGCATAAGTGAGTCACGATCCGGACATACAATATCGATGCATAACATCGCAGTTTCCTTGTTGATTCCAGATGACAAACCCGTATTGGAGAGGAAAGTTTCAACTAAGATAGAGGGGACCGGTTCACCACCATATTCTTCAACCCTATAGAAAACATTCATGGTAACGATCAATCGTATCTGGGTACAAAAGGAAAATAGCCCAACCCATATATCATGAGGGCTAGTACTTTGTTAAGTAACCCATCGCTTTAGCTGCCCAACTTGTTGAGATACACCTCCAAAAACTCGACTTTCAACCCTTTGGTGGTTCCCTTTCTGCTTTTCTTTATTTATTCGTTTGACAGCTCCAACAGACGCATATCTTTCCAATCTGTTACATAGTGGCCAAATACATGTAGAAGCGAGTCTTTTTGAAACGGGCAGTCTTAGCATATAAGCATCTCTTCCAGTGGTTGGTTGATGTCCAAGGTTGGGCAATTCAAAACACCTCAAAGTTGAATTCCAATATTTGGGCGATGCAATTCAGTGGGAGCCTCCTTTGAACACGTAATAATTCTAATATTTCTTCATACTTGATGGCGAAGTCTCGTTACTTTTTTCAAGCATTGCTGACGCCGAGTTAACATAGTCTCTTTACGTTAGATTATGTTACATCGATTTTGATATCTTTTTTCTTGGGATTACATTTCACGTTGCTAGTACTATTACCCTCAACCCAAACTTTCAACATTGTTCTTCCATAAGGTGAATACAAAAAGAGACTATTAAACTAAATCAGTATAGTGAAACAAATATATCTTAGCAGTTCATGTGACTGAGCCAATGGGGTCAAGATCACGATGGTTATGCATTACCTTCATCATGACTACGCCATTAGGTGTGAACACATTCGAATTGTCATTGGGTTTGGAGTGTAATGTGACGCGCTAGTTTTTGTGAGAGTATTCACATGAGCGTGTAATTTATGATGATAGAGAAGGGGTTAATGTAGCCCATTGCTCTATGGGGTAAAAACCTAAGGATGGACACGCCTTCAGGTTAGGACCCTCACATGTTGGCCACTAGGTCTCCCTATTAGTGGAGAGTTGGGACGGATCAAGACCTTGCAAAAGTCATGGTCCCTAGATTGCCCTAATAAGAGATGATTAATGAATCTAGGTACAAGTAGGATAAAACCTCTCAATGTGATTATTCCACGACTACTACAATTTGAGTGGTGAACGACCAGTATTAGGGAGGATAAGACCTCTTCATAACAACGTCGTAGCACCGCCCTAACTTCGGCTTTTGAGCAAGCCTGGATGTAGAGCTAAGTATGTGTGCAATATGTGATAGTTGATGTGTGAAGGGGGCCTACAAACTTCTAACACTTAAAAGTAAAAATAAAAAGAGAAGACAGAAAAATAAACCTGACATAGATATATAAAAGGGGTTATAAATCCCATATCTGTTGTTAAAACATGGAAAAGAAAGAGGAGAGGACACAAAACATTAGTCACGGCTTATATATATAATAATAACGTGAGTTAAAATGCATGCACATTTTATCCACTTCTTATTTAAATAGGAGGAAAAATCCAACCAAAAGGAATGATCAAACCGCTTGACACATAGACTAAAAGCATTTCTAGTTTTAATCTATTTAATTACCTCAAAAAAAAACCGGTAGATACAGCATGGTAAAATAAATAGCTAAGTTACTAAAAATTTGCAAGAGCCCAATTTTATGGAAGCATTCTCTTAAAGAAGTCCCAGGTGATCAAATGCATGGCGGCCACTGCTTCAGCTATTCTCAGAGAAAACATGGAGTCGTCACCAAGTTTATTTTATTTCGGTTGTAAACCTTTTCTGAAAAGCTTTGGGTTAGGGAGTCGATTAAGTCTAGGGAAGGCATGGAGACTTTTTGCCATGACACCAGGAACATCCATGATAAATTTTTGCAAAAGTAGGTTATGTAAATTATTAGTAACTTTCAGGCCTTTGTTTTACCATAGTGAATCTCTTTCTTCCATCACGTGAGTTGAGCATGCTTGGCTGAAGTCATAGAGCAGTATAAAATCAGTTCTTAAGACATGACTTACTTGTCACTAGTCACAGCCAGAAAATAGATTGTTTTAATCAGTGACCGTCTTCTATTTTTTGTAAATAAATAAAGAAGCGTAGAAATGGCAGCTAAACTTATTGTATGACCCATGGAGAAATAAGAGTGTCAGAAGAAATTTGTATTTATCAGTTTTGAAAAGAAACAAAGATTTCCAAATGGGGGAGTAGAATTAGAATGACTTTGTTTACTCCAGTGGTAAGATTTTTAGATCGGAAATCTTTGCATTTAATCTCACAATCTTGTTCTTCCTCATGTTACATCTTAATGATAGGGAAGGAAGGTGGAAACTCATATCTCGATCTCTCTTCATATACAATAAAGAATCTCTACTTTTAGCTCTCTTTTCTTTATGTCTTTCCTCTCTGTCTCCCTCTCACAGATCTTTTGATTTCCTCTCAGAAAACCAGATGTTCTCCTCCCAAAAAAATCTCCACCTCTCTCTGCTAAAATATGAGATCGTAGTCCTTACTCTCAAAATCCTTTCGTCCCACTCCCCTTCCCTATCACTCTTTCTCTTTGCAGGCAGACACCATATGGGTTTTTGGCTTTTAAGAATTTCAAACCCACTACGAATACCCAGGCTGAGCCGTTACGAGCAGCGAAAAGGAGAACTTGATGTGAGGTTGCAGCATGAAGGGAGGAGATGGGGGGTTTACTGTCGATGGGTATGAAGGCTTTTTTGGAGTAAGTGGTGGTAGGTTAAGGCAGGAGGAGATGGAAGGGAAAAGAAAATACCCAATGGGCAGAGGAGTGCAAAAGGGGGTTGGAGCAAGATAGCGTGTCTTGGATGGGTGGCATGTGATGTGAAAGGTGTTGATCCGATGTGAGGATTGCAGCACTGAAAAAAGGAGATGGGGGCTTTAGCGAGGAAATAGTGTGTTGAGACGGGGGTGGCATAGTGTGAAGGTGGTGATTTGATGTGAGGGTTCTTGTGACTTGAAAGAGAAGAGGAGATAGGGGTTTTGACCAAAATAGCGTGTGTACCATGACGGGGTGGCATGGTGGCTTTTTAGGAGTTAGGAGTAGGGTTACTAGGTTAAAACAAGGGAGGAGGTAAGGAAGAAGGAGGACCAGTGGGTAGAGGAGAAAGAGATGGCATGCCTATTAAATAAGTGGGTGGTGTAGCTAGGTTTCTTTCCTTTTGTTGATTATGCTACTCTCTTGTTTTCAGCAATCCTTTTCTTTTCTTATCTTCTCTCATTCTTACTTTATTCTTTAGCCTTGACTGAAAATTAAAGTGCGATTGGATGGAGATATATTCATCACAAATTAGATATGCAAAAGTAGATATCTGTGGGTGGACATCTCGTCCAACGAAAGATAATTGTAGTGATGAACTCATAAGTTCCAGCGAAATTAAAATTAGTGAAGTGGGCGGAACCCCGCCGTCCAGCGGAAATAAAAAAGGAGACGAGGCCCAGGCCGAGACCCCCAGCCCGGCAAATTGCCAGCGTCAGGCCAGGGCTACCCTGTCCATTAGCAAAATGCAAAGTAATGGGCGGGACTAGCATGAGTCTGTGTGAAGTAATTCGATGTTTTCCACTACTGTAGCCAATTAATTTGGCAATGGGCGAAATTTACCAAATCCCGGCTGTCGTGAAACCGCTGGGCGGGTCTACCAAATCCGCCGGCTGAAGTGAAACTGATGGCAGGACCTGACCGAGTACCCAGCAATGGGCCAAGACCACCGAATTCCCGGCGATAGCGCAGCGATGGTGGGGGGGGGGGGGGGGGGCGGGGCTAGCAGCCAAGTCGATACCGATGGGGGCCGAGGCTTCCCTGATCCAGCCAGCAAGTCCCGAGTGTGATGGACAAGAGAACTTCCCCACTCCAACGGCGGGGTGGAAATAGTGGGCGAGACTTTCTAGTTCAACGTGCAAGTCCATGTGATGGGCGGGGCTTCCCCAGTCCCGCAGTCTAAAATGTGATGGGCAGGACTTTCCAGTCCAACGGTAGATCCCAAATGTGATGGGCAAGGCTTCCCCAGTCCCAGCAGCAATGCCAATGTGATGGGTGGACTTCCCGTGTTCGATAAAGTCCCAATGGTGATGGTTTACGACCCAATCCCAGATCTAATACGAATGTGATGGGCGGGAACTTGCATCCGCTTGTTAATGAAATCCGATGTGATGGGCGGCTTCCCGCGTCGACCGATCAACAGCGGAAATGCCGATGTATTAAATACAGACCTGTCAGCGGTAGTCCCGTATGATGGGCGGAGGCCCATCCGGCAGTGCAAAATGTGGTAGGCGGGGACTTTACAATCATGGTAAATCGTAAATAAGTACAAAATATGATGGTGGGCTTTAGATCAACGGTAAATCCCAATTTGATGGGCCAGGGCTTCCCGAATCCAGCAATAAATGCCAATGTGATGGGCGGGGGACTTCCGAAGTCCAGCGTGGAAATCTAAATGTGATGATGAGAACTACGTCAAACAACATGTGCAAATGCTGTGAGGTGCGGCGACTTTGTCCAGCCGGTAAGTCCCGTGTGATGGTAAGACTTACAGTCCACGGCTAGTCCGTCGTGAAGTTTTAAATGTGATGGGGTGAACTCTTATTCAGCGATGATCCCAATATGATGAATGAGACTTTCCAGTTCCAACGTAAAGGTAAATCATGATGGGTGGGGGCCTCCGTCCAGCACTAAACTCTGTCTGATGGGCATGACTTGTAATCCATGACAAGTTAGCCTATGAGTTTCTGCTTTGTTCATTTTCTTTTTATTATTATTAGTCTACTTGAGTACAATATTTACAATAAAAGGCGAGACAAAATCAGTGTTTACCAATAGTGTCTTGTATATTTATAAATGCGTGCGTCAGTTGTTTGATTTCATTGGCAGTGAATTCCCTAAAAAAATGATTTAAATATTGTCATCAAATTATCTCTGCATTGATTAAATATCTCAGATGTACGAATATCACACACATTTCTAGTGCAAAACTACCCATAAATTTAATATTAACTAAAAGAAAATAAATATACAAAGAACAATGTTTAAACAAGCATATATATAGGAAAACATAAGCTTATCTGGTATATATATATATATATATATATATATATATATAAATTGCTGATCTCTAATGTCTAAAAAGCAAAGCTTTACCAATCTAGTATATACATATATATAAATGTTATTAATTAGTTTACAAGTACAACAAAAAAACTATTCCTTTAGTATTAGGGGGTATCATCACAATTGCTTTCTTGCATCTTGAAGAATTTTGTCAGTGCATCCTCGAGTCTCTAATATCTTTATGAAAGGCAATTGGTTGTTAAATTCCTCACGCACGTTAGAAATAATAACAATATAACAGCTCTCTTGTAAAGTTGTCCACAAAAAACTACATACCTAATTGCTAGAAGTTGTTTAAATATCATGAGTCTTCCATCCATTAGTAATAGATGCGGAGACTATATTGTTATTTTAATATGAAGCATCCGCGTAATAAGCCATACGACCACGTCAGGATTGTGTCGAGACTACAAACAAAATTAATTTCAATGTCAGTTAAATATACATTATATAAATTAGCTAGTATAATATTAATTATTTGATAAATAAACTACAGGAACGAGGATGATCGAAATCAAGGGGTTTCTTTAGCTTGATCTACTTCTCTAGGTTAGGCGCAAACTTATACTACTACTTGTGTAACTATGTAATAAATAATCAACCCCCGATTATTAAATTCATATATCATATGTGTGGGCCATCAAGTGATCCATGTATGCTGTTCGGGAAAACGATATAGCATATTTGTTGATTAGGACCTAGCCAAAAATAAACGTCTGAAATATTATTAAATATAAATATATACTAAGTTTGACTACATATCAATATTAATGCAGTGGTGTCATGAGTGACATGTACGTGATCCTGTGTCTCTGAATTGTGACATGTTTTGTTGAAAAGAAAATGCGGAATATCAAGATTTGAATCTTGATTTTAATCATACCATTATATCCTTTTAACCAGAGAGCACGGACGACCTTTTTGTTAGAAGGATCGATCGTGGAGACTCTTTTGTTTTAGCTAGGAAGCCATTATGAAACCCTCATTATATGACCTAACTGTTGAGGTCTACTGCGATGTGAACCCCGATTAAATGGTTTGTGCGCAGTTATTCCTTGACCTTCGTTTAGCGAAACATCGTAAACAGTGTATTCGAGCACCCAAATATCTTGATATATCCAAAGTAAGGGTGTCGGTGCTTTAACGGTTGTGTCTTGCACTAGAAGTACATTGTAGAAACAACCCAACACAATTCTTTATAAAGTTCAACAAAAAGGAAAAGTTATTGATGTAAATATTCCAGCAATGGCGTTGAAGCTGGCCTACGTCTAGCCATCCGTCATGAAGCTTACTACCATCCAAGCATTTCTTCCCTGAACCATGGTAAAAAGAAAGTCTTTTATGCTTGTTCAATAATTCCATTTCGTTAGGGGTTTTCTTGATTAACTTTTCTTTTATGTTCAAATAAGAAAGGTTGAGCAGAATCGATGTTGTTCAATCATACAAATGTGTAAAGCACTCCCTCCCAGACCCTTGCTATTAATTCTTCACCCATGTGTACCACCTACCCTTATCCATAATCCTAGGGCTTGGAACCCTATGGGGTCGTGTTATGAAGGAATTAGAGAGACAAAACTATAGCTTTACTAAAACATACCTTTGAACAATAGATGCTTCAGGGTGATGGGGATTCTTCAGTGCCACTCCAGAATCTATGTGGCGGCACTGGGTACATCCGTCTAAGAAAAGCGGCTCACATAATCCTAATCTCCCTCACTAAATGAACAATTAAGTGAACCATTATGTAAAAAAGGAAGGAGGAAAATACATCGTGCGTGGCGCGAGTTGGCGACCTCGACTTCAAGTCATCAACATACGGGTCCAATGACTTCTAATATCGAAGTGAAGAATGAGCAATCAGGGTAATGGCATGTCTACACATTTTGTAGCAATACCACGAATAGCAACAGGCGGAAGTTGTTTATCAAGATGTGACAATCATGAGAATTAAACCAACCAATTTAAGATCACTAGAGACAAGCCTCTTATTATTTGAAGAGTATGTATGAGCTTTGATGCGAAGGCCTTGCGCTGAGCTTTCTCTTTTTTTTTGATAAAGTATGGCGTACTATGTGGCAAATAAGTCTAACACCATCCTCAAACAGCGGAGCTAAGCACATACCGATATACCATGTATGAGGTGAGCGAGCATTCACACCGTCCTTTATCTTGCCACGAATGTTGAGAAGCGTTCCGATCCAGCTATCGCATTTTTTTACCAGCTCGTCGTAATCACCGATCTACGGCGTAAACTGCTCGGTGCTGGAAAGTCAACCTGTATACCCATTAAGGCCACTTAGGAGCTTCTTTTGTCTCTTGCATCCATTGAAAATTACTTTTTCATCATACGATGCCGGTGATCACGTCTAAAAATCTCGATGCCCAGTAAACAAATATTGCTTTCATGATGCAAGCCAAGGTGCATGTTGCTTCTTCACGTATAGAGGGCATGCTTTATGCCTTGACCTAATCCTGGGACAAGGATTACCGTATGCTGGAAAGTCGTTGATGGTGCAAAATAACCGTATGCCCCCAAAGCTTGAAAGTCTAAGCAAGTCACCGTCAACTACGTCGACCTTATTACCACCCACAGTGTTTTCAAGTCTTGATAAGGAACGATAAACGTAAGTCCATTTTACCGTTGCCCAGTGACGAAATCATCATCGGCAACATCTTGCTTTGCGGCAACACGCAATGAGGGCGGGTTAGTAAATTATCGAACGGGCATGAACTATGAATACTACTCGTATTACCAAGTTTTCATTCCCGTGTGGCAAGTCAAACCTTGGTTTCTTGGCTCATCGGTGAATCACGAAACTATAGTATCAATATTACATTCATGAGTCCAGTGGGGATGGCGAACCTTTAAAATCCGCGTTTCCTCTCATCATTATCTGCCATCATGATTCTTTGCATCTTTCGCATTGGCGAAACAATAACCCCAGACGCCGGGTTGTGGAAGATACCCGCAACTGCCCGGCCAGCGGGGAGGACGCTTTTTTCTCCATCATCAAGATCATCATCATGTCACCACCGCTACTTTTGTATCGTGATAACCCACATTTTCCCATTGTCGTGAGTTATCTTCGCGATCACTAGGTGTACAATATACAATCATTGGGGCATGCGTGTATCTTCTTATCTTTCCATACCCATGATTGACCTTCTTGGCCTTATAGTTACGATCGGGCAATGTGTTATCTCACGGAAGCAACTCTTCAACAACTGGCAAATTCTGCAGAAGCTTTTATCGGTCCGACCATTTCTACTTCACCTGAACCAATTTGCTTGCCGACAACGATGTATGGTAGGGATATAAAGGCTTATCACTTCATATGCGACCGTCCTTCTACGTAGACTCGATGAAAAGATTCTTGTCACCCATATCACCGGATCATGTCCTCACTCGATCCATCTTCCGCCTCTAAATCAGCGTCCTGGCACGAGGAAGCAACGCGTGCTACTCAGCAACACATCACCAAAACACCAATATCCATGTATAATAAACAAATCCGCTTCCGCAAATCAAATGAGTCATTATATTTTACCCGCGGCGTTTTCTGTGTTAAACAACGACCGCAAGGACATGAAATAATTTTAAATTACTATTCAGAACATTCCCTTTGAGTAATTTTATAAATTCTCCTTGCTTTCAAATACACCAAGCCTTTGGTGCGCTTACAAACCATCAATGCGATCCATGTGATAGGTTACCTTCAAATGCCAAACATATACTTCGATATAAGAGCGATACGGAGATTGAAAACTAGTTTTGAAATCTAGTGAAAACTAGTTTTGAAATCCGTCGACCATGTATATCATATTTGTGCTTGCCTAAAACAGAAAAGTTTCCCACGGTGTCTCACGCCGTTCTTATTATTGTGAGGCAGCCATCGTGAGTAATGCTATATCTGGTACTATAACCCGCTCATTATATAGATCGATCGAGAGGCATGATATATCACAAGCGAGGCATTTAAAAACCTTCAAATTTACACCATTTTAGTTTCTTAAGACAAAAGAAATAAGCGAGATGAAGATAAATTAACAAAACAGAATTCCCGATGACGATATATAAACTCTAAATTTCTTCCCGTTTTAGAAATAGATTCATGATAGCGAGAGAAAAACAGAAAACACAAACCCACGACCATAAATAGGGCAATTCAATAACTCAAACTCCACGGTTTCAAGTACGAGACTACGGTTTCACATACACTCAAGACTAAAAATAAAAATGTGCCCAATGACTCACCGAAATAGGTGCTCGCGTGGTGGTGGGGAGGAGCTCGGTGGTGGCCAACGTTAGGTGTAGTTTCTTGGGAGTAGAGGGACAAGGAGAGTGGGCATGTGCGCGGGAAGGGAAAGAGAGATGTCAAGTTATTGCAGAATGAGCGGGAAAGACCGAGTTAGGGTTAAGTAGTGTGCTCGCGGTGGTCGAAGAAGCCTCGCGGTGGTTGCGGTGGGGAGGGGCTCGTGTTTAGGGCAAAGTGAGAGTGAGTGAGCGTGATGAAGGAAAAGCGAGAGAGGCGTGCGGGGCCCGAGTAGAAAGTAAATCTTGTTGAATCTTGTGTTATCAATGAAAAATAAAACGAGTTTCAAATCGATTGTTTGATACAAGCGTTAGAAGTCATTTTTAACATCGATTTGTGTTGAGCCAGCAGCGTTAAAATAATTATTCTTTTGTCGATTCTTTAGAAGTCATTTTTAGTGAGTTATCTTAAGCAGTGACGTTAAATCGTAATTTTTACGTCAGGTTATGCTCATAATGGCGTTAAAATCGTAATAATTCTTGAAATCACTTTAATGATTCATTCTACAATGGCGCAAATAGTGATTTAATATTTCCAAAACCTGCCACCGACTCATTTTTAACGTCAAACATATGGTCAACTGTAAAAGCGTTCGTATATTACATTATTTCCCCTTAATGCCCAACGATTTAAGGTGGACCTATCAGACCTTGATTCCGCATTACCACCTTTAGCTCCCGACTCTTTCTAACCAAGTATTTGAAGGTCTTACGAGAGACTGCAGGTGTACTCTTTTCTAATAAGGAAATGCGTTATCAAATTGCAACCAACCATCGTTTATTTCTTTGGATTATAGGGGGTGGGATAGGAAATAATTTAAGCATACTAATGGAAAAAATATAATGAAAAATGTTCTCATGATCTTTTCTTTGTACCAGATGGTTCCTTCAAAAAAAGTAATTTTTTTTTGGATTTGTTTGAATAAAAGAAGAAAAGAGTTTATATGAATTTTGCCCATTTTAGCCATTCTTTTAGTTTTTCCTTCATACTGGCCAATCATAAATGCTGTTATTGGTAGTGCTAATTATGTTTCTTGAGTATTTCTACGGTAAGTTCCTTTATTGTTATAGAGGTCTTCCAAACTCGGTCACATGGTTGCACTAGGATTTCATGGGAGTGTGTGTCACTGGGGAGGTTTGTAGAATCTCTTTGTGTTTGATCTTTATTTATTACAAATGTTTTAATTAAGGATATGTGTTATATTTTATCGGCTCACGTGTCTAGAAATGCAGCCATATATTGGTTCTGAAATTTTATTGCCCGTTCTACAGCCCAGTTAAATGAGATTGTCTATTAAAGTTGTTAAGTTATTCACAATATAAGAAGCCTTCCAAAAGTACGATACTATGGGTGCGACCCAGGCTGGAATTTGGATGCAAGAGATTTGTGTAACCTCAAACTCAGTGAAGCACATTTCCAAGTCTATAATTATCGGGTTTATGTGAATTATTAACAACTATAAGAGCATGACACAATGGTATTTAAATGAAGGGCTTCCACTTACGCACCTACTGCTTTTGTGGATCCAAGTATATACATTGGAAGGAAAAGTATGACAATCTTTCTTGAGGCGGCGGGTGTTGTGACATATGGGATGAGTTGAAAATGAACATTTGTCCCTCTCTGTAGATACTAATGGTGCTCAAGAAATAAGCCTAAAAGCTATGAATGGAATAAGGATGATAAGAAAACAGTTCAATATAAGGCATGTCTTCAAGAATTTTTCCGCTCTGCTGGCGATGAGTTTTTAGGAGTTTAATTGAAATCAGCAAAGGATGTGGGATACATTGCAAGTAACATATGAAGGAACCTTAGATGTTAAAAGAGCAGAATGAACACTGCAGTGTAGGCTATTTAGAATGAATCAGGAGAACCTATGGTAGGAAATGCAAGTTACACACATTATTAATCAATTGGCTGGTCTTGGAAAAACAATCTCGAATGAAAGAATCGAATTAACAAAGTAATGAGATGCTTGTTGGGAGATAAGCGACCTAAAGTATTTCACCTGAATCTCGAGAATCAAGGAAGATCTATAAGCCATTGACCATTTCTTGTTTGGAAAATTGCAAGAACATGGTGGAGTTGAGCAGGCTGGATGAGTGAAAGAGCTGATAAAATAAAGAAAGGATTGGCTCTGGTTTTGACAAGTGAGAGAAGTAGAAGGCCATTATTGATGTCTTTGAGCAAGAGGCTGAATCTGGAGAAGTTTTAGGATGCTGGTTAGAAAATTCAGAACCCGTGAAGAAGGTAACTTCAAAGAAAGTCATTTCTTTTCCCCCAAGAAATTTCAGCAAAGGTGGCCACTTTCTTTGACAACATCACGTACTATGAATGTGGAAGGATTGTACATCAAACCAGCGCCAAAGTTTGCAAAGAAGGACAAAGCGAAGGATTTGACTTAAAAGGACAAGAGAAGTGGAGAAAGCGAAAGGCCTACATTACTTGGGATCCTTTAATGATATATTCAGCGACAAATCTGAATCGGGGAGGCAAACTTTGGCGCGTTGTGGCAATGAAAGTGATTGAGGAAAATGAAATAGTTCTTAATATCATGTACTTATGATGAATGGCAAAATACTTTGTAGAACTTCATAAAGATATTAGACTTGTAGATTGCTAAATAAGTCTGAAAACTATCACGTACTTGGGAGAAAACTTTTGTTTTTAAACAAAGAGGTAGATCAATTAAAAGCAGTAAAATTGTGCTTTAAAAGAAAAACTGCTTTATCACAATTTTAGATGCACCTATTATGCGTTAATGTCTAAGTTGGAGAAACATATAAATCATTTGAATGGTGATCTATCTAGAATTATAGTGATAAATAAATCTTGAATGCATCTAGCTGTACATTGACAAAGAGGTTGAAAAATGAAAAAATGACCTAACAAGATTCTGAATGGTAGAGATAATTTGGATGCATTGTTAGGACAGCAAAAATGTGTTTAGTAAGGATGGGATAGGCTATGTAAGCCTAGGATACATGAGAAATCTTTTTCCAGAAATTTTTATTTTTGTGAGATCCCAAACCATATTTGTTAAATGCAATTTTGTGCTAGAAAAGGTCATGAACACATGTCAATACATAAAATCAGCTTATAATGAGTCTAAGTATATGGGTTCCTAAAGTACTATTGTTGCAACTTCTTCAGACTCGAAACAGATTTGGGCCCCTAAAGCAAAAAATTAATTATGTTTGCTAGGTGTGTTGGAAAGCCAAGAATGTGAAATGGTATCTTGTGGTGGTTGTTAAAGCACATGATTGGAGACAAAAGCAAGTTTATTCCTTCCCCCTAAACAAGGTGGTAATGTTACCTGGGGCCAATAATAAAGGGAGAATTCTTGGGATTCCTAGCATTTGGAAGCGACTCGACAACAATCATTGAGGATGTCTATATGTTGAGAGTGGCTCTGACTGTTAAATGTGATCATTTATGTGACAAAGGCTTAAAGTAATTTAATTCAATAGTTTCTTAGCTAGAAAATCAGCATGACCAAAATTTGAAATTAATTGGACATAGGACATATAACATCTATATGCTTGATTGAGTTAATATCTACTTCCAAATACACATCTTTGTCTTATTTCAAAAGAAGAGAATTGGCTTTGGCATGAAAAATTGCACATTCTTTGTGAACACATGAATAAACTGATTCGTAAAGATCTTATGATTGGCTTGCCTAAACTAAAATTTGAAAGATGGACTATGTGATGCATGTCAAAAAGCAAGTTAA